>JACEFZ010001565.1:685000-820000 GCA_014155875.1 Cepaea nemoralis
CCCTTGGAAGATTAACCCGTTCAACCGAAGTCGGATGTGCCGGCCTAAGGGTGCAAATAAAATTGGTACAACGCAAAGAAACGTCTGAGTGAGAGTGGAATGTCCTTCGTGAACAGTTTGAACCGAAAACTAGCTGAGTGGCCGTCATCTGCAGACTGATCGTTCCTGGTTTGCGCTGGGAGCGGCCTGTGGCGAACGAAATTCTTAATACATTGAAGTGAGGAATTAAAGCAGCCATGTGCATGACGTGGCGATTCCTTGGGTGAGTCCAGTACTAGAGCACTATGTGTCGGCTCTGCATTTATGGAAGCCTCGTTGGATGGCGGATAATGTCCATCGAGTGCCCCTTCCTTCCTTAGAGGGCTGGCCGTGAAGACTTCGACCGTTCTAAGTTGACCAGCTGTGATGTGCAAGGCACCAAAACAGTGAGAAACACCCGTGAAGGCTAACCCAAAAAACACGCCCGCCAAAGTCGGATGTGTTGGCCTACGGACACACCGCAATTACGTCTGGGAAAAAAACCACTCCGGCTGAACGCAGATGAAGAAGATACCTTGATGAAGCCACACATATTTATTTTGTGCCATAGTACCGGAACAAATATTTATTTTATACCTTGATGATGCCACAAATAGCTATTGTACACTTTAGTGACCCAACTGATACATATATTTGATTAACGAATTTGTATCTCGCGGCCTGTTGACGGCCCGGTGTCTGTTACTACCAGAATCAGTCTTGTTTATCACATTTATATTTCTATATTCTGTATAATTTGATAAAGTAAAACATGATGAAATTATTAAAATTTTGGAAGAAATCAACATTGACGGAAAAGTAAAAATAGTAAAGAATATTTCCTGGAACCAAGCAGCGGCAATTAAAATGGGAAATAAAGATGGTAGTTACGAACAGAGAAAGGAGTACGACAGGAGTGTGTCTTGTCACCGGATCTCTTCTCCCTCTATAGTGAAGTAATAATGAGAGAGATCAAAGAGGAGCCAGGAATACTAATCGAAGGTTATTAAATAAACAATATACGCTATGCAGATGACACAGTAATAGTGGCGGATAATGCAACAGACCTACAATAATTGTTAGACATTGTAGTAACACAGAGTGCACAGAAAGAACTCTCCTTGAATATCAAGAAAATAGTATCAATTGTGATATCAAAGAAAATTGTGACACAAAAATGTAACATAGAAATTGATGGGCTAATTTTTAACTAAGCTGATCATTTTAAATGCCTAGGGGTACTTATAACATCCGATGGAAGATGTACAACAGATTACGAGCCGAATAGGGCAGACAAAAGACGCATTTCAGAAAATGAAGAGCATCTTATGCAATAAATGAGTATCAATGAATGTAAGACAGATAGTGCTGAAATGCTACATAGAACCAGTTTTGCTGTATGGCATCGAATCTTGGAATGTAAATGAACAAATTAGGAAGAACTTAGAAGCAACAGAGATGTGGTTTTTGAGACGAATGTTGCGAATCCCTTGGACTGCCAGAGTAACTAACAACGATTGCCTGAAAGAGGCTAATGAAACTAGAACACTATATACAACAATAAGAAAGAGACAAATAGCTTTCTCTGGTCATGTGATGAAACGAGAGGCATTGGAGAACATCATGACAACTGGAAAGATCGAGGGGCATAGAGGCAGAGGCAGACCAAGAGACATGATGCTGGACGGATTGAGCGGTGGCATGGAGGAATATCATCAGCAGAGTTGATCCAGAACACTGTCGGATACGTCGAGATTGATGGCTCAACCCCAAAGATAGAAAGGATGCAAAGTCCCTTTTCCCAAGGTGATCCTGCCCGTTTAATTAATTTAGCTGTACTGACTCCGTTGTTTGAGACCAGAAATAGAGTTTTAGAGAACCAAGGAATACCTTCAGGAAATAACTGAATTCCCAATTCCAATTCCAATTTTGGTACGAGTACCCCCTTTCAGCCTTCGGGTTTCGACTTAGCTACGTAGGGTGTCTATGGTGTAGCTTGAAGTTTCTCTTTCGTACTTTGGGCTGCTTGTTGTCAGCTTCTCGGCTTCCGATGGGTTGATTGCGGTCGTTATTTTCTTGATGAGGTATTTCATGTCTGGACAGAGTCGCGCACTTGTTGAGGCCCGGAGTGACTGGGTACCCACCCAGTCATATGGTGCTGTTTCCTTCAGGGAGTTGTACCAGTTGTCGTCTCTTCTGGTGTTCCTCCTGTTTCCCCGTCTTGACTTGCCTTCGAATCTTCTTGGTGTTCGCCAGTTCGAGCTTGGTGTAGGGTGCCATTGTTCTTGGTTTAGGCTGCAGTTTTCATCCAGTTCTCCTTCTTCATCTGTAACTTCTTCTTTTGCATTGTCTGGTTCGGGTGTTCTTGGTCTATCTTGGCGCCGTACGTGTCTTTTCAGCTGCTCTCGTATGTATATCAATCGTCCATTGCGCTTATATACCCACATCCCCGGGGTCACTTCCTCGCCGCTGTCGCTGTGGTATTCTCTTTCTTCGTCTCTTAGTCCTTCTGTATGGGACTTTGCATCTTCTGCTTCTGGTGTTTCGGTCTTGGACTTGAGTAGTTCTATCTGTGCTCTTTCTTCTTGTATTTGTTTGAGAGTTTCTTCTGTCTTGACTCTTTTCTCTTGGATTTTTGCGAGCGTGTCGTCAGTTTCAGCTTTTATAGCAGCCATTCGGGCGACATCCTGCTCTATCTTTTGCTGGAATTGCTTCAGTTCGTCCAGGATGCGCTGAGCGGCTGTTGTCTGTGTTTCTTGCGTCTTGACTTTTTCTTCCTCCATGTTCTTGAGCTGTGTTCTCAGGTCCTTCAGTTGGCCTTCCAGTTGTGCTTTGTCATTTTTGGTGAGTCGGCTGGTCGCCTAGTACTGCCTTCTGGCCTCCTTATATGGTAGGTTAGTCTTGATGGCGATTTTCATGGCTTCTTTGCTATCTTGGTGGCAGGGGCAGCCGAGGTACCTGGCGCCGTGGTTGCCGAGGCAGTTGGAGCATTTGCTGTTGGTGTTAGGCTTCCTGAAGTCCTTGTCGACCTTTGCCTGCTGGCACTGACTGTATGGGTGAGGTCCTGCGCAGTACCCGCACACCCCCACCTCACTTTTGCAAGTGGCACGGCTGTGCCACAACTTCTGGCACTTAGAACATTGCAGCACTCTCTGGATGTAGTGCTCTGGTACTTGGTCTCTCTTTTCCCATCTGATGTACTGAGGGATCAATCGGTCCTCTGATGTTACGACGACGATGGTAGAGGGGATGTTGTTCTTTCCGATGATCCTCTCGGCACTGGTGATCTTGAGCTTTTGATTCTCCCTTGTCAGCATCTCCCTGATCTGGTCGTTGGTGAGATGGGTCTTGACTCGTTTGATGACCCATCGTTTCATCATGTTGTGTCGGCTGGCTTCCAATAAGATGCCGTGGTGAAGCTTGATGTCGGCTTTCTCATCTCGTGCGATCTTCTGTATCAGTGATGTGGTCCTTGGGTTTTTAATAAGGGAGACCACTACTCCCTCAGGTGTCTTGCGCAGCTGGTTGATGCTGTGTTTTCCCAGCTCGTTTTCCAACAGACTGATTATCTTGTCTGTTGGTAGCGCCGACAGTTTAGCTTCACCCACGCTTATCTGATTGAGCAGTATTCTGCCGGTGAAGTCCTCAGATGTTGCTGTTGTTTCCTCCTGTGTGGAGGTCCCTGGTAGATTGAGTTGCATCGTCTTGGAGCTGGTTGGAACTTCCCGGCTACTGCTGGCTTGAGATGTGGTATCTTCATTAACTGAGACGACTTCAGCTGGTGTAGGAACCGGACTGCTGCTCGTAGAAAGAGGTTCAGCAGTCGTAGAGGTCTTCCTCGCCTCTACCTTCTTCTTCCCGGCTGTGTGTAGCGCATGTCTCTGCGCGGCACTAATAACGCGAGGCATCCTCTGCGTTATCCAATAAGGCAACTTGATCTCGATAGCGCGTCGAGTCGGAATAAAAAGTTTTATTTCCTTTTGTACCCAAAATATCCTTTAAGTGGTTCCTTGCCTCTCCTCGGCCAAGTAATTAATTAGTTTAAAACAATTTGACTATGACAAGTAAAAATACAATCAATAGATGACATGACATCAGTTTTATTATTTAATAAACATAAACTTGGATATTGAACATTGCATTCTACATTGACAATATTATGAAATTCAAGTAGAACATATACATGTATTACAGCATGGATGGACCAGTTATAAAGTGTATATTTCCAGCTTAATTTTTTTCAATGACCTGTACTGCTCATCTTTTACTGGCATGGATGATCTGAAAAAAAAAATGTCTACACTCAGGGTTCTCCACTTCCAGGCTTCCATTTTGCCTAGCCCTTTGGCTAATACTTGATTGCTGTATGTTCTGTAGTCTTAGTATTCCAGGTCTGAGTAGAACATTATAAGTTGGCTCTTGGTTTTCTTTCCATTTTTGGTAGGTAAATGTTTAAATAAAGATTACCTCTCCTATGAGACAAATGGAACTTTTGCAGGGAGATAAGTTTCTGCACTACTCTATCAAGGGCATCACTCAACAAGTGCTGCAGTCAACTTTCACAAAGTCAGGTCTGGATCTACACTAGTATGACCACTACCTGAAATTCCAGCAATCACATACATCTAATGATATCATCAATATGACATTAGAAATGAAATGTTGTAACAGCCTAAGAACACAAGTGAAATCAATAAAAGGAATTGTGTTCCTCGAGAAAAATAACATAGAAAAAGATAGTCTTAGTGTTCTCAATTAGTTATCACCAACATAGTTGTTTGCTCTCCCTCCAATCTTCCACTATCAGGTGTTCAAGGGTTAACTAGCATATGTGCAGTTTCATCTTCACCTATGCCTGTCCTTCAGGTCTATAGTTTAAGTAATACCTTGATTGATTTGGCATTTGACAATTATGTTGACCATTCTCTTCTGTACATAGTTTAGTTCTTTCTATTCTTTTTCTATTCAAGAAAAAGGGTCTCATACATTATGGGTTTTACAAATCATTTCCCACTGTAATGAGTAGTTTCTTGTAAACAGTATAGGTGCATAATGGAATCAATTCTTGTATAGCATTCAGGTGCATTCTTCTTCATTAAATGCTCCAAGTGAGAAGTTATCTTCCATTCTCATGGATGTAATATTTATTATCATCATCATCAACATCATCATGGTTTCCTTATATCATTGTCATTACAATCATTATCATTATTACATTATTATCATTACATTACAGTCATAATCATCATCATCATCATCATCATCATCATCATCATCATCATCATCATCATCATCATCATCATTGTATTACATTTGTCAGGACACTAGACCCTATGTGTTAACAGGAGTGACATCAAATAAAAAGGGGGATTTTGCTTAAGGTACAACACCAGATGCTTGTAGTAAGTCTAATGTATGATATGGATTGTGTTTTCCTTGGGCACCAACCGAGATGATTGTACGATAAGTGATATTTAATACAATGTGTTTTCATGCGTCGGATTGTACTAAATTATTATTCCGTTTATGGGTTACGCTGAATAAGTCTCTGGTGATAGACATGGCATTACAAATCAAAGTTGCCTTCAATTATGAGATTGATTGTTGGCTCATACTCCTTTTCAGCATTAACTCATTCTCAGACATAAAATTCATATATGTATGGATGATCAATTCTCTCATCTATCAGACATCATTCATATGTGCATGGAAGATCAATTCTCTCAACTAACATCATTCATACTTGCATGTAAGGTGGGTAATTATAATTATGTGATTTCCCAATGATAACTTAAAATATTTAACATCATTGATATCACAATGAAATCTCTCATTTCACAATCACTCATCAGACACATCATATCTGTAGGTGACAATTAGTATATATCTGTGCTTTACACATGATAAATTCACATATTCAACCACTATGACATTACAATAAAATCTCATTCATGCTGATCCTCAATCAGAAATTATAATATTTCCTAGATGATAAATAGTCATACTGATGTGTTGTTACAAATAATAAATTCACATCTGTTTACAATAATGAATCACACATGACACAAGCATGCTCTTCAATGACATAGATTTATGTGATCATTAGACATAATTATGAGATTCTCAACGGATACTTCCTCGTGCGTAGCAATAATGAAAATACACATGTCCCCACATTGTCTCATGGATTTATGTGATCTACTCAGTCTACATTCAGGCATTATGAATCTCAACCATTCTAGCATGTCGGTTGACTAAGTATTATTGTGTGGCACAAATATTACTTTCCCATTGTTACAACATTGAAAATATTTCTGACTCACCACATGGGTGCTTTATTCAACACAAACAATTATGTGAATCTATTTGGTTCTCATGTGTTCATGAAATACATGAAAACTATTTGTTTGTCCATGTGCACATGCCAAAAATAAATCTACTGACTAATTACACATTTCACTAATTTCTCTATCAGTGTTGGCACATGTAAACTTTTAAATCCTAAGTTACTCACTCGCCTAAATTATTACTGAATGAGTTGAATACTTAAGAAATATGTACAACTTCATTCTAATGCTTTACCTTAACTCAGTTGTTTAGCTGGGAGAAAATAAAACTCATTATGGTTTTCTCTCAATGTATAGTTACTTATGACTATGATAACTGAATATAATATTATTTAGTTTCTACTAAATTAATTTCTTAAGAACTCACCATTCTAAATCACTACTGATCTACCTACTTAAGAAATAAATGTACAACTTGGACTAATGCTTATACATTAAATAAGTTGTTTACATGGGAGACAAATAAAACTCACTGTGGTTATTCTTAATTGACAGTTTACCCATAGGCTATGAGAACTGAATATATTATTTAGTTCTTACTAAACTAATTTAAGAACTTACCACATGGTTTTACAATACTGACTTACCACTCTTCTTCTGGGAAACAGACTCACAAACTAATCTAAGATTTACAATAAATATTCTGTTTACCTTCATCCGAATAGGACGGCTTCCAACACAGAATTCAGGATCCAAGCCTTGGAATATATTTTTCCAATTTCTTTGGCGGCGTTCAACATGTAGTTTATTTCTTCTCCCACGTTGATTTTCTTTCAATGTGGAGGTTGCTACAATTTTGCCATGCCGTCGGACGCAGTGGTCCCTTCTCTTGTTGGACTGACTAACAAACAGACAGCTTTCACTGCTGCCATGCCTTTTTATTTTAGTTAGTTGTTTTCCGGTGGTGACATAACAATGGGTCGATGAAAATGCAGGATTTATCGCAGCAGGAAACAAATTAGCCCTGATGCGGTGTCCAACTTTAATTGTCGACGGGAAAATATAATATATCACAAACACCAAAGACCGAGATCTGTGGAGAGTCATGAACGCCTACACCAGCTGGCAGGTCACTTGATGATGATGATGTTTCTGTAAGCAATGTTGTAGTCACTTCTGGGTTGATACGCCTGCTGCAGCTTCAGGATAGAATTTTACTGAATTGGGTGGGATTTCCCACTATTTACCACTTTCATGAAATAGGTAACAGCTAACACAATATGAATTTTCTCCAAACAAATGTTATGTAATCAATATATAATAGCATGATAAATAACTTCAAAAGTATTGAGTGGCTCTCACAGAAGTAGAGGACTAAAGTAGAGATGACAGGACACACACGACAGTATAAGAATTGAGTTTTACAAGGCGACCACACCGGGATAGTAACCCGAAGTGTTCAAATGAGGGCAGTCTCGCTGAGGGGACAAGCGTTCTTCGACGAACGGCAAAATAGATCCAAGTTGTCTACACTTAAAGTCTATCATTCAACTGACCCCAAAACTATGGAATAGGGATGAATGTACGTTCAGCTATTTAACTAGCTCTATTGGTCTCAAGGAATGTGAATAGCTCGACAGGTCTCATAAATGTATATTAACCCAGTAAAGGTCAGATAACTATACACGTTAGACATATATACTGTATACTATTTTTATGAACATTTAAAGATGAGAAATGATTTCTTGGTTTATTTGTAATATTGTCTATTGTGTTCCCTGCTTCTATAAAATATGTCACTTTCTTCTACTTTTGTAAGTGTCAATCTATAGCTGTGAATGCATTTCTAAGGTTATTTCAATGGTCACAAAGATACCACACCAGACTTGATCAATAATGAAAAACGAGAAATTAAAAACTGAAACAATAAAAATAACATTTATACGATGAATTCTGATTGTAACGAGAAAAGACGAAATAAAAATAAATTATATCTTGAAGCATTTAGAAGCAACACGGGGCTGTATTAAAAACAATGAATCAGATGTTATGTTCAAAGGGCTTCACAACCAGGCCAGAGCTGACATATTTGCTGTTAAAGATGACTGTGTTTGCTGTTGCCGAAGGATCGCTACCGTTGTACATGGATCTGTCATACATGCTGAATAAAATATGTTTCTGGTAACATCCATCTGCAGATGCACTGTGTGTAATCAATAGTCGATGTGTTTTTCTTATGCGAGTGAGACCATCGGAAAAATTTCATATTCTGAGTAATAGCATATCAGTGTAAGAAATCAATGCTTTGAATATTATTTAGGGGCATCAGTATCTTCTAAGCATGTTTCATTATCAGGCACTAGACCCTTTCCACAAACTGTAAATGACTCATTGAATATAACTCTATATTTGGTGCTCATACTATAATATACAAATATGTTTACGCTGGAGTTAACTGTTTGAAATACGAATACACAGGACCAAAACACCCAGAATACATTATCGTATTTCTCCCCAACGTTAAATGTATGTTCAATGCTCATTACAATGAATCCAATCATCCCTGGTGTGAAGCAGGCAATGAGGATCACAGAAATAAGAACGATCATCCTTACAAGCTTCTTGTCTCTGTGAGAGATTGTCTCCTTTTGAACCTCACACGTTGCGCTTTTCCGCCACTTTGTTTTTCTACGTATATTTACAACTAGAAGTATAGTAAAGAAAACTAATAAAATAAACGATCCCCCAAGCATTATTGTTTGCAACAAAAAGGTTAAAATTTCAATTTGATTCCAGTTGTCGATTCGACAGAGACCTAGTACAGATCTGTTTTTTTCCGCGTCGAACTTCCAGCCAATGTATGCTGAATAGTAAGTAGGAATGGCTGTCAGTAACTGGCTGATAAATATCGAGACCACTATTATTATTGTTTTGGTTTTAGTGATAATATTTTTCACTTTTAAAGGTATGGTGACACACAAACATCGCTCTAGTGTAATATACACAGTTATCATGCAAGTTATCCGCGCAAAAAGACAATGTGGACACCCTGCCGTGAGATATTCTATCTCTTCAAACCTTATTTCATCGGTCTGAAGTAACGGATTCACGCAGACACCCAACCATAAGACGGTTATCAATGCACACAGGTCAGACACTGCAATGCCAAATAAGCTTATGTTAACAGTGTTTTCAAATCCTTGTTTTGTGAAGTTAAGTAAGTTGATAATGTTGCCAGCAATTCCAAAGCAGCCGATTATTGCACAGAAAACAATAAGATTAACAAGGAAAGAAATTACCTTGGCATCTTTACCAAGGAGTTCATTGAATGGTTGGAGGATTTGCTGATCAGGGTTTAGTAAAGTTTGATTTACAGCCCCGAAAGTTAGATTTAACAATCTCATAATGATATAAACGTGGTTTTTTTTTAAAATACCTGCTCAGTTTCTTAATTGTAGACACAGAACAAGATCTCCACTTTTTAAGTAAACAGTGCAAGCTGGTATAAATAGATTTAAATATGTATGGGATGAGTAATAGAACAGGACACACAGATTTGTTGTTTGACGTTGCTGGAATAATGAAATTACAAAACCGTTACTGTCCGGTTCATTGTGTTTCATATATATGAGGGCGGACGCGCCATGGACCAGGCTGACATTCTGAATGCTCTACGAGAAGTGAGACTTTTGCAAGAACTAAGTGATGACTGTGAATCTACAACAATGGCCAGACTGCGAGAGCAGCAAATTAAAAGAGGGTTGGCCAAACAAGAACACTACGCAGGAAGCCAAAGAAGATTGATAAACCAACACAGAACTGGCGTCGTTAGCCGCTACACGCTGCGGGATTTGCTGAGGATGGGATCCGAGCACTTATGGACTGAATGGTCCGATGTGCAACGAGGATGATCTGTCGACTAACTAACTATATATCAGTGGAAGATTTTTATTGTTGTTCATTTCACATCAATCAAAGCAGATAGATTTCGTGCCAGTGTTGTTGTAATTCGCATACTTTTACATTTATCATAATATGCAGAAACGTCTTTTCCAACGTTTTTCATATTGATATATGGAAACGTTTTGACACGTTAATTGTAGTATTTGCAAATTGTTATGTTTCCAACAGTAATTTTAGTTGAGCACAAAAACATGAGTCGCTGGGAATTTTTGAAGCCATGAATTTCATATAAGTTAAGTAATACACGTTCACAGGTATCGATCTACGCTAATAGAAATAAGGACGGGGATTTGTAATGATAGCTTCGGGGAATTTTAAGAATACTTTAGGAAATGGCCGTCGATAATTATGTCTGCAAAAATTCGTTTAAAATTAATGCCCGCTCCACTTTATAGAATTTGGGCAGTGGGTGCATATTACTATGTAATATTTGCGGAAACTTTAATTAAATTATAGCAGATATATAATGAATAGAAAAAAGATAACCATTCTATTACTAAACACTAGTTTTACACTTGAATCTGTTATATTAACTTCCAGATTATGATACCAGATAGTGTTTAGGTTCGCGAGTATAACAGAAGGTGTTTGAATGTGGGGTATTCACTCCCAAGTTAAATATTTCAAGTATAGACTACGTCCTATGATTATATAATATCAAGAACATAAAGAACTCTTCTCCACGCAATGAGGCGTGTGTGATATATGGTGCTAAACCCACATGTTTATAGACCATTCGGAACTCCATTTTTGATGTGGTTAATATCACACCAGTTGTCTTTATTTCCCTAAACATTTCCTAGTATATATTTAAGTCTGGATCAACCTCGGCGTCCAGGTCAATTTAAAGAAATCTCCGCCCCAGTGCAGATACGAACATACGACCACACAGCCTCAGGCAAGCGTGCCAGCTGCTGCGCTATCACGTCTTCATATGATTACATACATTTTGTTGAAGGTTTTTATAAAACTATTAATACTAGTAATACAAATTATGACACTAGTACTCAGAATAACAGTGCCTCGGATAAAATGGAAACGGTATTTCAAGAAAGTCGTAAGGCTGGTACACGAATAAAGCAACATGTGTTACAGACTATGATCATTACAATTAAAACATGGAAGGGAAAACACAAGACGAAGAAAACATCGAAGAAACAGGTGTTAATATAATACCACATTGATTATATGCTAGCGGCATAACAGTTAAGGACTGTATTTACCATCCGAGTGCATGCATTAGATTCAGAACAGAAACATTCTGCAACAGTGGTTATTATTTGAAAACTTCCCACCCACTGTGATATACTGTAATTCTACCAGGCATGTGAAACATAGGCATACACTCTCACTTCTACATTGATGATAATGATAATATACTGAAGTATGCTGTAATTATGTGTTGGAATTGACCCGGCGCTGTGTCAAGAGGCTACGAATGCAGTTCACAGTCCCGCATACCGCGTTCGAAACAAGCTGTGGGAAATTTGGAAGCAGACCGCCTTGCGCTGGTTTTCATGCAATATGCCGGTCTTTCAGAAAGCAATGGCAAACTACTAAACGTAGACATAACAAGAAATCACACACAAATGAGATGTGAAGTTAAGTGCTGTCATGTGGTCATTATGTGAATACTTGAACTATCATGAGATGTGAAGTTAAGTGCTGTCATGTTGTCATTATGTGAATACTTGAACTATCATGAGACTTACATTCAGATAGACGTCATGGCCGAATCGATACGAGCGATCGTTCTTAAACAACCAGTGTGGTGATGCCGAGGAAACGGGTTCAACCCCCGCAACCATAAGTTGGACTAAAATATTGACTTCTCTTCCTTGACATGGAGATGTAAATTACAAGTACCTCTTAAGTCAGAGTGGGTTCACCTGATGGCGAGGGACATTGATAATCCTTGCCAGCTGGCGAGCGCAATCATGCTTCTACACAAATTGCAATCACCGACGGCAAGGATAAATTCGTGTGTTGACCCCCTTCTGTGCCACAACACAAGAATGTCTACAAAACCACATCTCCAAGGCTTCCATGGATTTTTACTCCTGTTTACTAATTGTCCAGGATTCGCAGCCGTATGTTAAAATTGATTCTTTATTACATGCAAGAACTCTTTCTCTAAAGTTCAAGAACAAGGACTTATTAAACAAAAAGTTCTTCATTTGATAGAATGCAGTTTTTACGTCACCTATTCTGTTCTTTGTCTCTGTAATGCATCTCCATCTGTATATTATCCATGTGCCTAGATATCCGAAGTTCTCCACTTGCCCCAAAATAACGTTATTTACTTTAATTGCACAATTAAGCATATTATGTTTCTTTTATATCACCATTGTTGTTCTATTTTTCAATCTAAAGCCCATGACGTGAATTCGCTATGAAAACATACGAATTAAAATGGCTAGCGTCCAGCCAGCTTTCCGACGCAGAAACTCTTCTGTTGGTCGTAGTGCAACGAATTCTTTAATTAACAATTTAGGCCTACCTGTTGTTGACGTCTAGAAAGAAATTTAAAAGCCATATTTTTATGCAAGCGACGAGTCCGAAGGCCAATCCGTCACATGAGGTGCTCCATATTAATGAAAATAAAACTATTCTTCCTCTTCGGAAAAAAATCTTGCTTTTGCGTGGTATGTCTGAATCCTCCAGCAGGCTCAAATAAACTGCACCAACTGCATTGTTGTCAAAAAATAATAATAATCGATATACGTCCATTGCTAACAATCCATACCACAATGTTACCATTGGTTAATGTATTTTGTGTATTTGCGTAACATACGGGTTCTTCGTTGCCCAGTGACTGCAACAGTGCCGATTAATTGTGCCGTTTAATTTAAACATGGCCTCATCAGTCCAAAAAATCTGTTCTTTGAAAACCGCCTTCTCTAAAAATTTTGACAAGTAGCACTCTCAGAATCGAACTCTGTCAGTATCGTCTTCGTCAAAGAAATGGACCAGTGTTGGGATGAAACTTCTCCATTACCTGCGCTTCCAAATGCGATGTACTCTGCCTTTTCTAAATGCCTGTCTCACGCGCCTCCTTCCAAAAGGATTTCGTTGGAGAGCTTTATGTATTAAGTATTACCATTTCTTCTCTTGTTGGGCAGTGGACTGCCGGAATTATGCTTGTGTACGTCTGCAACAGTTCCGTCTCCTTCAAACTTATCTGTAATGCGAGAAATGGTGAGCCTCGTTGTTGGATCTCTTCCAAACTCCCTTCCCAAACATATTTGTTCTATAATTGTGTTCTCACGCCTCCAATAGCACTTTAGAATGAATTTCTTTTCTTCAAACTGAAACTCTCTCCAGAAAAAAAAAATACTATTATGGGTCACACCTAACACCAGAAAAAAATATATTTCCTCAGTTTTGGGTTGTTTGTAATAATGACTATCTCGGCTCATTGAGTCTAAATAGATTCAGTGCCAAACAAAAAGTAAGTTTCGACCAAACAAACACGGATGGCAGAAAAGAGGAAATCAAGATGTGTCTCAGTTATGACTTAAAAATTGTTTATCTGGCAGCAGATATAGTGTGTTATATATAAAATTATAGGGGGGGGGGGGGTGTTGTATAATGAAAACTACTGTATTGCTATTTCAACTATAGTTTGATTTATAAGCCCATGGCAGTTATGCGACGTTTGAATAAGACGATTTATAAACCCGTGGCACTTAATCAGTTACTAATCGGTAATGGCTATTGATGATGAGTGATTTTCTGTACCATGTATATTTTTTATAATGTTCGGTTTAACAAGAAGATCATATCTGAGCGAGTTTGTCATATATCTGAGAATGAGGTCACATACATCTTTCAAGTTTCCTGGTGCTTGTTGGTCAAACGTTGTGTCTGTAAATTTCAATGTGATCATACTTGCAGATTTGCCGTTGAGAAGGCAGATACCTCATACATAGTTTACAAGCGAATTACTTTTTGCTCCTGCCCCCCCCCCCCCCCCCCCGACTCCTTTTTTCACGAACCTAAATTGTGGGACCCAAACAAAGAGAAATAGAATCCGAACATGAACATATTTTACTACTTTGTTCTGATCTCATGTTATTGTATACTTTTTCTCTACAGTAATTTTCTTCCAGTTGTGTATTGTTATCGTTTCTAAATAGTGTACCCATTATTGACATGGATTGAATTTCTGAATGCAACTTCTGATGATGATCTCTGGTGGTTAGATAGGGCAGTGTGATTATTTGTCCAATTCCATGTGCTTATGGCCTAGGGAATCATTAATATGACATTTTACCTGGCAAAATGTTTCCTGGCAATTACCTTCAGCAGCAGCTTGCCTATTGTATTCTGCATTATAACCATGCAGAATACAATAGGCAAGCTGCTGGAGAAGGTAATTGCCAGGAAAATATCAAGCCAACTAGAGGGGCAAGGTGTTTTCCCACCTAGCCTGGGTGGGTACCGTCCAAAAAGAGAAACCTGGACCAATGCAGCAGTCTTTGCCCATGATGTCTATGAAGGTTTCCACTCAGGCACTGAAACCGTTGCTGCAGCGATTGATCTTGAGGACGCATACAACAGAGTACCACTGGATTTTTTAATGTTTCAGCTTCTTGAACTAAACGTAAGTCCATTCCTCCTTAGGTGGATCGATGCAGCCCTCTTCCAACGGAAAGTAGTTTTTAGATGTGGCAGTTGGACTTCGGAACCAACAACAATATATCCTGGCCTACCACAGGGATCACCATTATCTCCGGTACTGTTCAACGCCTACACAGTGAGAATCACCCGTGAGCAGATCACTGGACCTGGCAGGACATTGTCATATGCCGATGATGTTTTAGGGTATCGTCAGGGTAAGGATAGAGAGGAGGTTGCTGTGGAACTACAAACCGAACTCAATCGCATAAGTACTTGGTGTGATGAAGCTGGGGCAATGGTCAACCCAACAAAGGCAACAGTGACTTGGTTCTCGTTGAATAATCATATTGTCAACACTCCAACACCAACTGTAATGCTGTGTTCAGAGACGGTGGAAAGAACGCAGGCAATGAATTACCTGGGGATACGGTTTGATCGAAGCCTTGCTTATAATGTGCACATAGACCAGGTGATAACAATGGCCAAGCGGGGTTTGGCAGCGATGCGGGTGATGGCGGCAGCAAACTGTGAGCAGCGCCATCTATGTCTTCTGTACGAGGGGCTGGTCATGTCTGTTTTGGAGTATGCAATGGCAATCCTGACTCTCAGCCATAGGCAGATAGACAAGATGGAAAGGATACAGAATGAAGCTATGCGCATTATTCTTAGATGTACAAGAAATACAGCATGCAGGGCGATGCGCTACCTTCTTGATTTTCCAACCATTGAAGACAGAATACAAGTTTGCAGGGCACGCGCCTACCTCAGAATTAACGCAAACACACAACATCCACTGCATAGTGAAATTAGGAAGGTGAAGGGCAGCAGGTTAAAAAGAGGACGGTCGTGGATGGGTCAAGCCGAAGACATTCTTCAACAGGTGTGTTCACTTGAGGACTTAGAACCTGGCGAGGAGTGGGTGCAAGTGCCAACGGACTTCTGCACATCCTTTTCAGTTTGCATCCAACTAGATAGAAAATGCAGACAAGAAAATCCGGCTGCTGTTGAGGCTGAAGTACAAGCGTTGATTTTCGAGAATTCGCTAGACGGTGACGCGGTCATCTACACAGATGGGTCGGTCGTCCGACATGTGAGAAGCTCATGGGCCTTTACAGCTCGGGCCGGAGGGAGAATTGTGAAGGAGGACTCTGGTGCTTTCACTGAAACCACAAGTAGCCTGACCATGGAAGTCATGGCAGTAAGTAAAGCAATAACATGGCTCGAGACACAGACATTCACTAGGGCTTGTTTCCTTAGCGACTCAATGAACATGATCAAGAGGATAGAGGAGGGGTCGATCCGAAGAGAATGGTTGCTGCCTCTGGAGCGGTCTCGGATAGCAAAGATTAGTTTCATCTTCGTGCCAGGGCATGCGGGAGTACAAGGAAATGAGCGGGCTGACAAGCTCGCAAGTGAGGCTACTGTGGAGGGCGGACGCGCCATGGACCAGGCTGACATTCTGAATGCTCTACGAGAAGTGAGACTTTTGCGAGAACCATGTGATGACTGTGAATCTACAACAATGGCCAGACTGCGAGAGCAGCAAATTAAAAGAGGGGTGGCCAAACAAGAACACTACGCAGGAAGCCAAAGACGATTGATAAACCAACATAGAACTCGCGTCGTTAGCCGCTACACGCTGCGGGATTTGCTGAGGAGGGGATCCGAGAACTTATGGACTGAATGGTTCGATGTGCAATGAGGATGATCTGTCGACTAACTAACTAACTAATATGACATTTGTTGACCTGACTGTTTCACATTGTGATATTCTGAGTGTTGTTATTAATCTTTTCAATTTGTAATATCTAACTGGGAAATTCATCTTAAACTTGCTAAGAAATCACAAACAGTCAAAGAATGATGAGGTTGACCAAGACGTCCTGTAAAGTATATGCAACTAACTTCGTTTTTTTTTAAAACTCGGAAATGCATGACAGCGTCTTTGACCATGTATTAGTCCTCTTATTTCCTAGTTTACCTCGATGGGAGGGAATCCACTTGTAATGTCACAGCTGGAGAATAAAATCCATGTTTGGATCCTCTGATATCTGACTGAAAATAAGAGGCACAATTCGACAAGATACTCACAAACAGTCGAGACTCCTCACGCAAAATTATGTGACGGAGTATCACAAGCTTTAGCAATTAAGGAAAATATCTACCTATCAGTATATATTGATCTAGACAGACAGTTTTCCAGCAACCGTTCAACTGCTTGTCTGAATAAAAGTGAACCCCCACTCAGTGTTATGTTATAAGTTAGCTAGTTTTTATTTCTTAAATATTACGTATAAAACATCTACGAATGAGCTGAGAAAACAAAAACTATGAGGTCTTAATCACTGAATAAGTTTATTTATTTACCATCTCTTTTATTTGAGTGCTAGGCTTTCCTGCTTTGTGCTGCACCAAATATTCTTGGTTATACCGCACATTTTTAATGCTTTATTCAGTCTATTGCCTTACATTATTGGTTAGTTAGTTAGTTAGTTAGTCGACAGATCATCCTCATTGCACATCGAACCATTCAGTCCATAAGTGATCGGATCCCCTCTTCAGCAAATCCCGCAGCGTGTAGCGGCTAACGACACCAGTTCTGTGTTGGTTTATCAGTATTCTTTGGCGTCCTGCGTAGTGTTCTTGTTTGGCCACCCCTCTTTTAATTTGCTGTTCTCGCAGTCTGGCCATGGTTGCAGATTCACAGTCATCACTTGGTTCACGCAAAAGTCTTACTTGTCGTAGAGCATTCAGAATGTCAGCTTGGTCCATGGCGCGTCCGCCCTCCACAGTAGCCTCACCTGCGAGCTTGTCAGCCCGCTCATTTCCTTGTACTCCCGCATGCCCTGGCACGAAGATGAAACTAATCTTTGCCAGCCGAGACCGCTCCAGAGGCAGCACCCATTTTCTTCGGATCGACCCCTCTTCTATCTTCTTGATCATGTTCATTGAGTCGCTAAGGAAACATGCCCTAGTGAATGTCTGTGCCTCGAGCCATGTTATTGCTTTACTTACTGCCATGACTTCCATAGTCAGGCTACTTGTGGTTTCAGTGAAAGCACCAGAGTCCTCCTTCACAATTCTCCCTCCGGCCCGAGCCGTAAAGGCCCATGAGCTTCTCACATGTCGGACGACCGACCCATCTGTGTAGATGACAGCATCACCGTCTAGCGAATTCTCGAAAATCAACGCTTGTACTTCAGCCTCCACAGCAGCCGGAATTTCTTGTCTGCATTTTCTATCTAGTTGGATGCAAACTGAACAGGATGAGCAGAAATATGTTGGCACTTGTACCCACTCCTCGCCAGGTTCTAAGTCCTCAAGTGAACACACCTGTTGAAGAATGTCTTCGGCTTGAGCCATCCACGACCGTCCTCTTTTTAACCTGCTGCCCTTTACCTTCATAATTTCACTATGCAGTGGATGTTGTGTGTTTGCGTTAACTCTGAGCTAGGCGCGTGCTCTGCAAACTTGTATTCTGTCTTCAATGGTTGGAAAATCAAGAAGGTAGCGCATCGCCTTGCATGCTGTAACTCTTTTACATCCAAGAATAATGCGCATAGCTTCATTCTGTATCCTTTCCATCCTTTCTACCTGCTTACGGCTGAGAGTCAGCTATACATTTTTGCTGCACTTTATATTCTTAGTTACACCATAGTTCTTTGCTGCACCTTACATTCTCGATTATACCACACATTAAATTCATAGTTACACCTAAAGGTTTTTTTTTTTTTTTGCGTATCCCTTACGGGACGTTGCAGTCAACACCAGCACTTTTCAGCTGCTGTTCATGTACTAGGCAAGTGTTACGTTCAGTAGTTTGTCATTGCTTTCTGAACGAATGGCTCCCATACCAGCACGTTATAACACAACGCGACATGGTCTGCTGCATAAATCGGTCGCAGCTGAGCTTCGAACGCCTGCTACCCGGCTCACGAACCGCGTTCGCAAGCCTTTAGCCACGGAGTCGGTTCTAAAGGTTTTACTATACCGTAAATACCATTTTGTTAAGGTGTTTGCTTGTGTTTAGGTGTCACATTCTACTCAATTTAGGTGTTTAACCTTTCAGTTGCACTACCTGGTGTAGGGGCTGAGTGGTCTTGAGGTAAGGTGTCCGCCTTGAGTGCTGGAGGTCCCGGGTTCCTGGGATCTTTTCACGTAGGCTTCTAATAAGAACATTTCCCATGGTCTCTGGATAGTGAGATCGGACGCCTGTGTGTATTGGTGCGCACGAAAAACTCCCTTGGCAGTTGGAAATCGAAAAAGAGTAGCCTGACGGCACTGCCCAGCAAAATTTCGAGACCAAAGTATTTCAGGATCTTTGCCGGTGCTACGGAGTTCGTGCACTGAGCTGAGATTCCCCGGACTCAGGATTGAGTGAGGAATAGAACGGATCACTTATGGGTTATACCCGTACGCCGTGATATTGATCCGTCGACTAAACTAAACTAAACTAAGCTAAACTAAACTAAACTTGGTGTACCTCACAGACTTGGCCTAGACAGAGGGCAGAGTTTTGGTTATTTCCTAGAAACTAATCATCATTGTTAGTATTTGATTCTAGACTCTAGATGGAAGTTGCCTTTAGTGTTTGTTTTTTATTGTACTTCGATGTTTGTGTGAACATTACTTGTACCTAGAGAAATAAAGATCTTTTGTGTTGTTCCTGATTTGTTAGTTTAGTTTGTGTAAGTTGAGTATGTGCACTCACTGTTGCCATTACAGCGTAACAGTTTAATCCAGTGGTTCTCAGCCGATGGGGAATTTCCCCCCCCCCCCCCATGGGGGAATTTTAGGGTTTCCAGGGAGGGGGGGGGGGGAATGAAGACCATTTCAAGATCGCGTTAATACAAGAACCGATTACTTGATATTGTTTTTCCCTTCATAATTTACAGTTATGTACGTCTCATCCTTCTAAAATTCATTTTATAAAGAAAGTAGACCCACAAATCATGTTTTATGTTTATGTCTAGACTTGGACTAGGGGTTGGAGGATTTTTAGATAGGAAATATGAAAGGGGGGAATGACGTTCTGAAAATACAGTGAAAGGGGGGCACGGGCCAAATTTTTGATAGGAAGGGGGGGGGGAATGACGTTCTAAAAATATGGTGAAGGGGGCACGGGTTAAAAAAGGTTGAGAACCACTGGTTTAATCCATTGAATGAGTTCAGAGATGAACAGTTCCAAACTCTGTTTTTAGAGTCATGAAACATTTTCTGTCACTTTACTATCCCTGTTCTTGTTTGGCTGGGGGAAGGAGGAGGATGTGGTGTAAGGTTGGTTTCCTCTCTTTATTTTTTTTTTTCTCTTTCTCCTATGCTCGTTACATTTTTGGTCCGAACGCAGTCAGCGTTGTACTCTCTACCTCACATCGCCGTAATTTATCCCTCGTCTTCATTGAACTGAAAATAGACAACGCAACTTCCGGGCAACGCTTAATTTAGACACTACCTACAATTCATGCATGGTAAGGTCTCGATTTTATACCATAGTGATGCCTTATATATTAATTTTATACCACACTAATGTCATAGATAACCATTTTATATCAGAGTGATTCCACAGAAGATTACTTAATGCTATGGTAAAATCATATTATGATGATGGCAAACCAGATGCAAATAATTACTATCAGTGTGAAGGACCACCAATACTGAAAGCAGATGTCAAGGATGCTTCTACAATTTATGAAGAAAGGTACATTCCGTGGGTCTGATAACACCAATGTCGAAACTGTTGGTGCAATGGGTATAGAAGTGACAACAAAACTGTTGAATGTTATCAATAACAGTAAATATATACATGGTGTGCTCTTGAAAACTATTGTCAAAGCTCTCCTAAATAAATCCGGCACAATGGATTGTAGAGAACATTGCACAATTAGTTAATGAGTCAGGAGACTAAACTACTAATGAGAATTATAATGAGAAGAATACGAAATAAATTAAAGCCAGATGTGGGAGATGAGCAATGTGGATTTGTGAAAGGTGATGGTACAAACAATCCCGTACACATCACGAGAACATTAACAGAAAAATAATTATTGAAATACACGGAGATCTAAATGTCTACTTTATTGACTACATAAAGGCATTTGATAGAATAAAACACGAAAGAATTATTACAGTATTGAATATCTTCTTCTTCTTTCGTTCGCTTGAAACATGTCTACAACTGCAATGTCGTCTCTTGTATGAATCTAACAGTCTTTTTTAGTTCATTCAGCGGTCCATAGAGTTTATCTTCCACTGTTGTCTCACTAGGCCAGAAGGTTCGCCTGGATATGTTGTAGTTTGGGTAATCCTGGAGTATGTGCTCTGCTGTCTGCGACGCCAAACCACATGTGCACATGGCTGAGTCACCAATCTTGAATTTTGAATACAAGTGGTTGCGTAATCTATTGTGTCCTGTTCTGAGGCGCAGAAGAATGACCTGTTCTGATCTGTCCATAACGTGGTAGTCGTCTTGAGTAAGGTTTGGAGGCTTTCTGATTGATTTGATCATTCTTTTCTTTTGGTGGTATGTAATAGGCACATCAGGTTGTTCTTCTTTTGCTCCTTCCTTAGCCAATCGATCAGCTCTGTCGTTTCTGGGGACTCCACAGTGGGATGGTATCCACTGTATGGTGATCTTACGCTGACTGCTAAGTTCAGAAAGTAGTGTCCTCAGAACTGGCAATTTCCCAGACAGGAGCGCCTCTATTACGGATTTTGCATCTGTCAATATCACTGTAGGTTGTGTACCATGGCTGGTAATTTGTAATTTCTCTGTGGCTATCTTGATTGCCTCAATTTCAGCACCATAGTTATGGCAGTATTTTCCTGTTGGAATTCTGGCCGTGTCTCTAGTATTATTTGGGTATTCTATGTACACTCCCGCTCCTCCATTTCGAACAGCATTTTGTGCTGACCCATCTGTGTAGACTCGGATCCAGAGGTCCTGTGGGTATTCATCATCAAGGAAGCTGAGAGTGGCTGTTCTGCGCTGTACACTGTTCTGTTCTTCCTTGTCCAATATTCCTCTCACTTTTGACTGGATTTGTAGCGATATTCTATGCTCATCTTTCCACGGGGTTCGCGCTGGAATAGTTGTCAGGGGGATACCAACTGTGGGAAGATCGATGGATTTTCTGCAGAGTTGTTTGGCCTGGTGGATGAAACTACTTCTTTTCAACCGCCCCATAGCTAAGTTTTCAAATCCGTTCTTCATATTGAATATAATGATGCCACAGTTATTACTATATTACTGTTATTACAGAGTATCAATGTATACCACATTGGTGCCATGGATATTCATTGCATACCATTTTAATCTATAATGGTGCCACATATAATTATTTTATACAATAGTGATGTCACGGACATTAATTGTATACCATAATAATGCCACACATAATCATTGTGATGTCATAGATATTAACTTTCTACCATTGTGATTAAAAGGAAATTCATTTTGTATCAACAAGATTCCATAAATGTTCATTACATATTATATGAATCATAACATATACATTTTACAACATAGTGATTCCACAGTTATTTATTTTATACAATATGTATGCAACAGATATTAACTTCCTATCACAGTAATGCTACAAATATTCATTTTATAACATAGAGATGCAGCAAATACTCGTTTTATACCACAGTGATGCCACAGATATTCATTTGATGCCAACATGTTCAAACATATATTCCTTCTATGCTGCGGGCTGAGTTAAGAAACAAGGAAAAAGTCAAAATATTTCCGAACCAATGAAGGCGTAATGTAATAAATCACCTTTTGAGCAATTGTATCATTTTTATTTACACTTCCTTAAAACTCTTTAACTTAATTTAAAAAAAAAAAAAAAATAAAGACATAAAGTTAATATCGAAATGGTATTTACAATTTTGTTTATACTATTCGTCATGAGCCGGCTTCCTGGCCTAAAGGTTAGCGACTTTTCTCCGTAATCTCGTATACTCTCGTAAGTAACGTGACGACGGTGAGAATCAGCAGTGGTTCGAATTGCGTCGGTAATTTACGGGGTATGTGAGCCGGCCGCTCAGAAAGCAATGGCAAACTACTAAGCGTAATCTTGCAAAGAAATCAACAATCAGCTGACAGATGCTGATGTTGACAGCGATGTCCTGTAAAGGATATGCAAAACATTTTTTTTATTCGTCTTGGCCATGCACACGATTCAGGGTGCGACGTCCGAGTGAGTACTAAGTCCGAAACTAAGTGAGGAGCGCAGGATGTCGCCAATAAAGGTTTTCATAGACGACGCGATAATCCTGACACCAGAGGAGAGCCATGCCTGTACTAAGCTTCTAAGACTAAATCAGCTCGTGGGCTAATGCAGGATGAGCTTCACTCAAGAAGTCAAGAAGATTGGCTATCGTACGTCTAAGGTGTGGCAACCGCGTTGACGGTGGACAACCAGAAAATCCCACTGTGATGGAGGAAGTTGTCAAAAGTATCCGCCAAGTGTACGATGCCTAGTTGGTAGACTAGAATGCAGTTCAGCACATACACGAAGCAACGGACAGCGGTTTGCGAGCTTTCAACAATACCAGACTGACTGAGATGTTCAATGCTTATTGTCTTAAGTTCATGACATTTCCAAAACATTTATGGCTCCTGTTAATTTAAGAAGCAGGTTCATGCACAATAGAGATGATGGTAAGGAATATCATAAAGACAAAGGCAGGAACGCTACATGGTCTGTCGAATTCAGAGCTGTACAACAAGTCAACAAACCTCATCCTTCTGTTCAAGCTCGTCTTATAACAATACAAAGTCGGAAAATGGGACACAAAATCCAGAAGATAAAGTTATGACCACCAAAGCTACTTCCAGTGGCTGTCCAAGAAATCATCTAAGAAAATCAAAGCCATGGTGGTCCAGGAGATCTGTGAAGGAGTTGACTTTCTTCTGTTCAAATGGAATTTGCAGTGACAACTCAGGCAGATCACGAAGTAGAGGTTCGACAATGTTTGCCTCCCCGATGGTAGGATTGTCTGTGGCTAGACATACCTAGCAGTGCATTTAGTAGATAAGTAAGAAAAATGATTAAAGCGTCTGGAAGCAAAAGACACATATAAATCTTGACCTGGTTGTGTCTGTCTTCGAATAGTGTCAATAGTGTACAAGGGGCAACAGATTCGGGGATGGAGGACACTTCTAATGATCGGACACCTCCTGTTGTGCTTGCTTCGCTGTGGAGTTTATATCACTTGCATTTTCTAAGATCCGTATATCGGTGCTTCAAGATTACCACTATTAAGATGTAATAATACTAGCTCAGTTTCTTGTTTCTAACAATGCTTTGGGAAATGGTGTACTCAATTACGTGTATGGTGTTACTAGTAACATAAGTAAGGAACACTTATAAATCTTTAGGAGCACTGAGCATGTAGCGCCTAATTCTTACAGACCTATCGGCTTTCGGGATGTGATGTAGTCAATATCACACCGGCTACCTTTACTTTCCATGATATTGTCTCTTACCAGTATTAGCCTGGATCGTCCTGGGAGCACATGTCAATTTTATAAATTCGCCCTAATGCAAATTCTAACCCATGACCACAGGGCCAATAGGTACTAGCCACTGCGCTACCTCTCTGGTACCTATAAAGTAAATAGGTATTACCAGCAACCACACTTAGGTGATACTCTGAAATTCTCTTGAGCTAGAAATGATCTATAGTTTTCTGCAATACATGGTAAAGTGACAATGTTTCTTTATTTACATATCAGAACTGGACTTTTAGATCCAATATGGCGGGTAGTCTGTTCAGCTGTAAAGACATCTGGAATGTTTTTGCTTCTGGCTACGGTTTCATCATCATCATCAAGTGCCGTGCCGTCTGGCGTAGGCGTTCATGGCTCTCCATAGATCTCGGTCTTTGGTTTTCTGGATCAACTCTGGTGATGATATTCCTCCATGCCACCGTCTCAATCCATCCAGCATCACTTCTCTTGGTCTACCTCTGCCTCTCTTCCTCTCGATCTTTCCAGTTGTTACGATGTTCTCCAATGCCTCTCTTCTCATCACGTGACCGAAGAAAGATGTTTGTCTCTGTCTTATTGTTGTATATAATGTTCTAGTTTCATTAGCTTGTTTCAGGCAGTCGTCGTTAGTTACTCTGGCAGTCCAAGGAATTCGCAACATTCGTCTCAGGAACCACATCTCTGTTGCTTCTAATTTCTTCTTAATTTGTTCATTTACGTTCCAAGATTCATTGCCATACAGCAAAACTGGTTCTACATAGCATTTCAGCACTCTCTTTCTTACATTCAGTGATAGTGACTTATTGCATAAGATACTCTTCATTTTCTGAAAAGCGGCTTTTGCCTGCCCTATTCTACTCCTAATCTCTATTGTACATCTTCCATCTGATGTTATAAATGCCCCTAGGTATCTAAAATTATCAACTTGGTTAAGGATTTTCCCTTCTATTTCTATGTCACATTTTGGTGTCACCATTTTCTTTGATATTACCATTGTTACTGTTTTCTTGATATTCAAGGAGAGTCCTTTCCTTGCACTCTCTGTTACTACAACGTCTAATAATTGTTGTAGGTCTGTTGAATTATCCGCCACCAATACTGTGTCATCTGCATAGCGTATATTATTTATATTATAACCTCCAACTAGTATTCCTGGCATCTCTTTGATCTCTCTCATTATTACTTCGCTATACAGGGAGAAAAGATCTGGTGACAAGACACACCCTTGTCGTACTCCTAGCTTTATCTGTTCGTAACTACCCTCTTTATTTCCCATTTTAACTGCTGCTACTTGGTTCCAGTAAACATTCTTTATTATTCTTAAATCTTTTCCATCAATGTTGATATCTTCCAACATTTTAATCAGTTCATCATGTTTTACTTTATCAAATGCCTTAGTATAATCTATGAAGCACAAATATATGTCTCTCTGTTTCTCTATTGACCTTTCTATTAGTGTCCGTAATGTATAAATTGCATTGTTTGTGCCCTTTCCTTCCACAAATCCATACTGTTCTTCACTAATTTCCATTTTTATTTTCTTTTTGATTCTTCTCATTATGATTCTGAGTAGAAGCTTAGTGATATGGTTTATAAGGTTAATTGTACGAAAATCTTCACAATCAATTGCTCCTGGTCTTTTTGGTATAGCTATAAATAAAGATTTCAGCATATCACTGGGTAAATATCCACTGCTGTAAATATCATTCAACATTTTGGTTAATATATCTACTCCAAATTCTCCCAATACTTCTAATTCTTCTATTGTGATTTCATCTGGCCCAGCTGTTTTTCCTTTCTTCATACGTTTCATAGCGTCAGCGACTTCTTCTTTCAGAATAGGTGGACCTTCTAAGTTACTATCTTCTGTTAATTCTCCACTTTCTCCTTCATATAATTCTCTTATATACTCATTCCACCTCTTCATTATAGCATCTTCCTCTAATATTATCTTTCCTGTTTTTGATTTCAAACACCCTGTATTTATTTTTATTTTTCTTCCTGTAAGCTCACTGATTTGTCTGTGCATATTTTTTGTATCTTTAATGGAATTTAATTCAATTTTTTTGCATTGCTCGTTTAACCAACTTTCTTTAGCCTTCCCACATGTATCTTTTATTTCTTTATTTATCTTAGCTTATTTTTGTTTGTCATTTTTACTCTATTGTCTTTTGTCCATCAGTTTTAAGATTTCTTCATTCATCAATTTTTTCTTAGCTATTTTGCCTCTCTCCGGTAATACTTCTTTGCTAGTTTGATGAATGGAGTCCCTTAACATTTCCCATTGTTCATCTATACTCTGTATTTTAGTTATTGCATTGTACCTATTTTTCACAGTCACTCTGTATTGTTCTTGCATTTCTTTATCTATTTTCAGAACCTCTTTATTAAGTCTCATGTTCTTAACCATTTTTTCCCCTCTCTTTAATCTTACTTTTATTTGTCCACATAGTGGTACATGATCACTATTACAGTCAGCACCAGGCATTGTCTTTACATTAATTAAAGCATTTCTAAATCTTTTATTAATTAGTATGTAGTCAATTTGGTTGCGTGTTTTCTTATCAGGGCTTATCCATGTGTACAGTCGTCTTTTATGGTGTTTAAACCATGTGTTTCCAATTATCATCTCATTGATATTTGCCCATTCTATTAGCTTTTCCCCTCTTTCATTTCTTGTACCTAAACCATAATTCCCCACTACATCCTCCATTTTTCCCTTTCCTACTTTTGCATTAAAATCACCAAGTATTATTTTTATTTCTTGTGATCCAATTTGAGCCATCGCCATTTCTATTTCGTCGTAAAAGTGTTGTATTTCTTCATCACTACTGCTTGCTGTTGGTGCATATACTTGTATAATATTTATGTCTATTGGTTTGCCTTTGATTTTTACCATAATAACTCTATCTGAAATACACCAGTATCCATTAATTGACTTGGCTGTTTTTTCGTCTAATATTATTCCTACACCTTTTTCATGTGTATCCCCATCCAGAATAAATTATTGTATGATTGTCAGCTATAATTTTGCCCGATCCCTTCCATCTCATCTCACTAACGCCTAGTATATTCATTTTCATGCTATCCATCTCTCCTAGAACATTGGTCAACTTTCCTAGCTCATTTAATGTCCTAACATTCCATGTTCCTACTCTAAATTTATTTATTTTAGTTATGATTTTGCCATCAGTAGCTGGATGACGGTCTGGTGTCACCTGTGGCTCATGACTGTCCCTACCGGACGAGGATGCCCTAAGACAGCCATTAACGTCCTTCACTAACTTTGATTTATGTTTTGCCATGAAGTCTTGGGAAGATAATGTGGTGGTTTCCCCTTGCCTTCCACATCCACATGGTGGTCTTTTACCTCTGCTTTTGACAGCCATTTCCGACTGTAAGGAAAAGTGAGTGCCCTGCCCTGCTCAGCTGCAGAGTTGTCCACTTATTCCGGTGGATACTCGGTCCCCAGAGCTGTGTTAGCCACACCGTAGTGTGTTTCCATCCTCTACCGCGGGGAGGTGCAGTTGGGATTTTCCCTTCATAAAGTTATGGTCTCTGACCAAAACTCTCCAGTACTTTTTAGAGGACTACGCTTTGCTTATGCATTTCCCTCATGTTGGACTTGCAGTACATGGTTCTGTCGCCTAGCTCCTGAGTTAAATGCGTGGAACGACTCTGTAAGCTGTGGTGCTCATGTGGAATGCTTTCACATCTCTCCGCGGTTGTTTGTATTGTGAACTGCATATTCAGCGAAATGGCGGGCGGACGGTTGCTAAACTAGCTGGTTTTGCCTTATGCAGTAATGTTTGTGCAACTGCTGGTTGTCTAGTGACTATCGCTTTTTATCGATGATGAATTGTAATTTTGTGACGGACTATTGAGTTGGCTTTCGGCAGCGGCCGTTTACATGTATGCATGTGCGTACTGTTGGCTTGTCTGGACTGTTGTCTGTTCTACTTTTCACTTGAGGTAAGGGGAATTTTGTGTGATATTCACAAAAATAAAATATTAATGTAAAGCCCATTTTCGTCATGATTTCCTAAAGTCTCTGATGTCCTACACAGCCAAATGCCTTTGAATAATCCATACAACATGAGAATAGGTTTACAAAAAATCCTCTACACTTCTTTATTATTACACGCATGTTGAGTATGGGATCTCCTGTTCCTCTTCCTTGTCTAAATCCAGTTTGAACCACGTTAATCTCTTCTTCCATTTTATTACGATGTTTTCCCATTATAATTGTTAGTAGAATTTTACTTGCATGACTGATCAGGGCAACTGTTCTATAGTTGGCGCATAATTTCAAGTTGCCCTTTTTTGGTAATGGAATGAAGATAGCTCTCTTCCATTCTTTGCGCCACATACCATATTTCCAAATCTTTTTACATAATGCGTGGTAGATGTGTATGCTTTCTTCTCTCCCAGTTTTAACTAGTTGATCTGGTATCTCATCGTATCCTGGTAATTTACCATTCTTCAGGTTCTTTATGGTCCATATAATTTCATCTAATGAGGATTCAGGTTCTGTCTTTGCTGTCATTAGTTTATGTATCTCATTCATACCATACATTCCACTGCAGTATCCCTTTATTCTTTCAAGTATTTTTTCTAGATTCTGTTAGGGTATTTCCCAACTTGTCACAGATAACATTCAATTGAGGTTGACTATTTCTTGTCAATAACTACATTTCTTTGAACATTTCGTATTCTCTTCAATTCTTATGATATTGCTCTATTCTAGTGTAACAATCCTGTATATACTGGTTTTTATCCTTTCTTGTGTTATTTCTTATTTCTCGAGTTAAAGATGTATACTTCATCCTGTTGTTATCGATTTCTCCTCCTTTCTGTTTCAGTTCCCTTCGTATTTTTATTAATTCTAACGTGTCTGATGCAATTCTTGGCCTGTGTTGATTTTTCGTGGTAGGGATTAGATTTGTTGCTGCTGTTATTAAGATATATCTAGCTTATACTGCCAGTTCATCAGGTGCCATTTCTTCCTGTATACACATTAAGACCCCAAAACGATTCTTCACTTCTACGTTGTGTGCATCTGGTATTTTTGTGAGATAAAAACGAAGCGACCTTGGTCCTCGGGTAAGCTTTTTGAATTTTACTTTCACATCTGCTTTTAATAACTGATGATCTGTATCACAGTCTGCAATTCGTAGGTTTTTGTTTTGTTTTTTTACTGACGCCATGCTTGGTCTCCATCTTCTTTATATTAAAATATACTGGTTATTAGTAGTACTATCCGGGACGTCCGTGTGAAGAGTCTTCTTGGATGTTGTTTAAAAAGTGTGTTACCTCATTTTCTGTGCAAAATTCAGTTCATTTGTCACCTGTATTATTTCTATTTCCCAATCCACATTTTTTCCTAAAACATGTCTCTGATTTTCAGTTCTTCCTGTAACTACTGTTGCGTTAAAATATCCCATTATTATTGTAATGTCATTATGACTAATCTTATCTAATGTGTCTTGCGGTGTGCTGTAAACATATTTAATTTCGTCCTCCTCTGCTGTTGTTGTAGGTGCAATGTCGATTCCACCATATGTTAATATGCAGCTGGGTATGACCTTGTCATGCTTGCAAAAATAAAAACATACTTTTTTAAGAATATACAGATAATTACATAATCTATCTCTCAGTAGTCATCATTATCTTTTAAAGACCATTCATTCTTAAGTCCTAGACATTTTATGGCAACTGCAAATATCTCATACAAAACAATTCTGTACTTGGTGCTCATGTTGTAGTAGATAAATATATTAACGCTAGAATTCCCTGCTTGAAATACAAATGCGAAGGACCAGGTCAACCAGAATACACTATCATATTTGCCTCCCAAAGTGTATTCAGGTATGAAGATCATTCCTAAGCACCAAAACATCCCTGGCATGAAGCATACGATGAGAATCACAGAAATAAGTACGACCATCCTTACTATCTTCGTGTCTCTTTGAGAGATTGCTTCCCTTTGAACCTCACACGTTGCGCTTTTCCGCCACTTTGTTTTTCTACGTATATTTACAACTAGAATTATAGTACAGAAAACTAATAGAATAAACGATCCCCCGAGTATTATTGTTTGCAACTGAAAGGACAAGATTTCACTGTAATTCCAGTTGTCGATTCTACAAAGTCCAAGCACAGATCTGTTCTTTTCCGGGTCGTACTTCCAGCCAATGTATGTGGTGTAGTAAGTAGGAATGGCAGTCAATATCTGACTGACAAATATTGAGACCACTATAACTATTGTTTTGGTTTTAGTGATAATATTTTTCACTTTTAAAGGTACGGTGACACACAAACATCGCTCTATTGTAATGTAAACAGTTATAATACAAGTTGTCCTGGCAAAAAGACAATGTGGCCACCCGGCTGTTAGATATTCTATCTCTTCAAATGCTAATTCATCGGTCTGAAGTAACGGATTCACGCAGACGCCCAACCAGAAGACAGCTATGAGTGCACAGAGATCAGATACCGCAATGCCGAATAAACTAATGTTGACAGTGTTTTCAAATCCTTGCTTTGAGAAGTTAAGTAAATTGATAATGTTAGCACCAATTCCAAAGTAGGCAATTGTACCACATACGAAAATATAATTAACAGCTAAGCTTATTGTCTTGGCATCTTTACCGATGAGTTCATTAAATGTTTGTATGACTTTCTTTTCAGTGTTTATCTCACTTTGACTAGAAATCACGAAGCTTACATTTAGTAACAACATAGTTTGTGCAGATTATTTGCAACAAACACAGTTAAATATACATGTGCAACACTATCTTAAACCATCCAGTTTATTTTTACGCTGGCGTAACATATATGTACGTACGTATAGTGGATGAGATTCTAACTATTACAATTGCAGTTGTACAGAGCTTAGGCAATAAAATAACTATTGAAATAAGCAAACATCATTTGACATTGCTTTCTCATGTTTAATTTGTAACTAAACGTTGTATGTTCATTATGTATAAGTCAATGTATACACTTTTCTAACATAAATAATTATTAACTACTCTATTTTTCATATAGTTGAATATATTTTTGTCTGCACTCTTGTTATATTGATCTTTGAAACGGCATGATGTATTCATCACTCATGACCTTCGTTAAATGCCACTTTAGGTGCAGAAATGTGTTTGAATTCCTTAAGGCGAATATTATTGCACAGAAATTACCTGTTATCGGCCTGTTAATATGTAAACTCCAATAGAATTTGCAGACTGGCTAGTGTGAGAAAATAACATGTATTTTATAATGGTACTCAGGTACGCGAATTGTGAATTATAAAACTATAATAACTATACCGTATGCTGGGTACTTCATTTTTTAACTTTGATCAATTAAGAAACTGTCGGCGTTATTTACAAAGACCACAATTTAGAACTGTCGGCGTTACTTGCAAAGACCACAATGATAAATGTTTACGAGTAATTCATATTGAAATGTTATAAATATCTTGGCTTGCCTGCCGGCAGAGGTCATGGGTTCAATCCACATAGGGATGGATTCCACGTTTCAAAACAGTTGACCTGGACTGCCGGGTCGAGCCAACCTAAAGTGGATACCAGGAATTGTGTTTGAAAGTAAAGGCGACGGGCGTGATACTGACCACATCCCCCACAGACTAACAGTTGCTCTATAAAACCAAGTCTAGCACGATTTGCCATTGTGCCTTTAGACATATAAAAGAGTTCTTTGCATACTTCATTTATAACTATCTTCCTATATATATATATCTCAGTCAGTCGTGAGGGTCTGTTCAAGGCACTAAAGAAGATTGGCTGCCCACCAACTCTTCTGTCCATTGTGGAATCGTTCCACACAGGCATGAAGGGTATAATCAAGTTTGATGGTGCAACTTCTGAAGAATTTGAAATCAAGAGTGGAGTTAAGCAAGGTTGTGTACTAGCTCCCACCCTCTTTGGAATATACTTTTCACTTCTACTGAAATATGCATTTCATGATCAGGATGGTGGTATATACATTCACTCACGCTCAGATGGCGGCCTCTACAATGCTCAGAGATTGAAGGCTAAGACCAAAATTAGGAGGGTACTGATCAGAGAGTTGCTTTTTGCAGATGATGCTGCAGTTATGACCCACTCTGAGGAAGAATTGCAATGTCTACTATCTGCATTCTCCAATGCTTGTTCTGAATTTGGTTTAACAATTAGCAAAAAGAAGACACAGATTATGTCACAAGGTGCACATGGGGTACCATCAATCTTTATTGACGACGCCGAACTAGAGATAGTAGACCATTTTACATATCTAGGATCAGTGGTAAATAGCAAATTATCCCTAGATCAGGAAATCAACATCTGGATTGGTAAGGCAGCAACAACAATGAACAGGTTAAGAAAAAGAGTCTGGGAGAACAGGAAGCTTACTGCCAAAACAAAAGTCCTTGTCTATCAAGCCTGTGTCCTTAGTACTCTTCTCTATGGCAGTGAAACCTGGACAACTTACTCACACCAAGAGAACAACTTAAACAGCTTTCATATGCGGTGTCTGCGAAGAATTCTTGGTATTAAGTGGCAAGACAAAATCACAAATACTGAAGTATTGGAAAGATCAGGTTGTGTGACAGTTTATTCCATGCTCAGTCTTCGTAGACTTAGATGGATAGGACATCTTAGGAGGATGGATGATGGTAGAATACCAAAGGATATCTTTTTTGGTGAATTACAGATGGGTAAGAGATCTCAGGGTCGGCCTCTACTACGATACAAAGATGTGTGTAAGCGGGACATGATTGATACAGGCATTGATAATGCACATTGGGAGCAAGTCGCCGCTGAACGTGTTGCATGGAGGGCAAATATCAGAAATGGAATAAAGTCAAAGGAGAAAATTATTGCAGAAAAGTCACACACCAAGCGTTTGAGACGTAAGATGGTGCATGATGGTGGAAATGACCACGTGTTCACATGCACCCACTGTGAACGGACATTTACAGCGCAAATTGGCCTTATCAGTCACACTCGCTACCGCCATAGTTAAAAGTTATTATGCCTTTTTAAAGCACAAACTATCGTCTGTCACGACGGCAAGGTGCCAATGATGATATATATATATATATATATATATATATATATATATATATATATATATATATATATATATATATATATATATATATATACTTGCTGAAAGGTTATTGTTCGCCCACTGCTATGTGTGACACAAGGTGTGCTAAACATGACGTTAGAAAGTCGTGTTTTATCCCTTATTCTACAATATGCGGATGATACAGTATTAATTGCTAACAGTGAACAGGATCTGCAACATTTAGTAGATACGCTTATTTTACACAATGAACAACTAGGGTTAGAATTAAAATTATCAGAAGACAAGAGATCATAGTCATCACTAAGAAGAAAACAACACCACAATGTAATATTCGGTTAAGTGGAACGGAGCAATATGGGGACGACCCGTTGCCGTGAAGATGGAACCGCGACTAACTAACTAACTTATTCGTACAAATGTGAATCGTTACAACTTTCTTGGAATAGGAACAGTCATAACATTTGATGGGAGATGCCTTGAAGAGATTAGAACAAGAATCTCTATGATAAAGGTAGCCTTTTGCGAGATGGACAATATACTGACCAATAAAAGGATGTAAATTGCATCGAGAAAAATAGTGTTATTTAATGTAAAGACAATGTCTAACTGTAATATAGATCGTGCACCATTATGTGGACAAATAAAAGTAAGACAGAAGAGAGGACAAAAAGTGATTAAGAACATAAGACTTAACAAAGAGGTTTTGTAGGTAGATAAAGAAATGCAAGAACAATACAGAGTGAATGTAAAATAATAGCCACAATGCAATAGCATAAATACTGAGTATAAAAGAACAATGGGATATGTTAACAGACCCCAATCACCAAACGAGAAAGAAAGAATGAAGAAAACATGGATGACTGAAGAAATCTTAAAGTTGATAGATAAAAGAAAACATAGTAAAAAGACAAAGAAGAATATGCTAATATAAATAAAGAAATAAGACACAATCAATTGATTGCACGATTTATTGCCTGGCATATTTCGCTGCATCTCGTCAGGTACATACTGCAGAAATCACACAACTTACGTGAATTAACTAGATAAATAAAAGTGGCCATGCGGTCGAAAGTGGCCATGTGGTGGACAGAGACACTGCATTTCGTGTGTTGTTTAACACACAAAATACTCGCTTGTTAAAATTTGCAGAAGCAATTATGATCTATCAACGCAAGCCAGAATTGTGTAAACAGAAAGACATGTTAGTCAGCTTAAAATTACCATGGTAGATAATTGACATTACTGTGCGAATATGTGTATATTTCAACTTGAAGGATTTATCTAGTTAATTCACGTAAGTTGTGTGATTTCTGCAGTATGTACCTGACGAGATGCAGCGAAATATGCCAGGCAATAAATTGTGCAATCTATTGTTTGTGTCTTTGTTATTCAAAGAAAGTAAGAGATAAATGTGTGAAGGCAAAAGAACGTAGGTTAAACGAGCAGTGCAAGAAAGTTCAATTAATTTATATTAAAGATACACAAAATATGCACAGACAAAAACGTGAGCTCAAGGGAAGAAAAAGAAGAATACATACAGGGTGTTTAAAATCAAAAACAAGAAAGATATTATTGGAGGACGGTGCTATAATAAAGAGGTGGAATGAGTATATATGTATATCAAAAGAGAATTATATGATGCAGAAAGGAAAGAATTAACTGAAGAAAGTAACTTAGAAGATCCACCTATTCTAAAAGAAGAAGTCGCTGACGGTGTCAAACATATGAAGTAAGTTTTAATAACGAAGATACAAACAATATACTGCACTATTTATTGCCTAGCATATTTTGCTGCATCTCGTCAGGTACATACTGCACAATTCACACAAAATTCACACAACATAAAGTAAAATAACTAGATAAATCCTTCAAGCTGACATATACATATGTACGCACAGTAATGTCAAATGTCTGCCGCGGTAATTTTAAACTGACTATAATGTCTTTCTGTTTGCACAAAACTAGTATAAGATGATTAATCATTATGGCTTCTGCAAACTTTAACATGCGACTATTTTGTGTAGCAACACATCACGCGAAAGGCACTGTCTCTATCAATCACATCGCTGGATTACAACACTTGCCGTGCAATCGACGAAGTGGAAAGTTTGTGGTGTGTCGGCCTTTGGAGTATATATATTAACCAACATGTTGACTGATATTTACAGCAGTGGATATCTACCGAGAAATGCTTATGTATGTAGTTATTGCTATACCACACAGACCAGGAGAAATTGAAAGCGAAGATTTTCGTAAAATTAACCTTATAAATCATGCCACTTGGCTTCTACTGAGAATTATAATGAGAAGAACAAGAAACAAAATAAAAATTACTCAAAGAAAGAAAGCAAAGAACACTCCAGAGTATATATTAATAGACAGAGAAATATGTCACATGTGCAGAGTTGCCAAAGAAGAGTGGATGCAGAAAAATGCAAAGGCATCGATGATCTAGAAATAAAACACAACTTGAAAGAACTGCATGAAAATATAAAAAGATTTACAAAGAAGAAAAATGATATAACAGGACATGGTTGTATTAGAGGGAAAGATGGAGAAATTATAATTGACAATACTGACATAATAAAAAGATGGACAGAATACACAGCAGGGTTATTTTGGGACAGTTTGGTTTTACTCGGCCTGTAAAGAATCCAGATCAAACTCAATTACTTGCAACCACGAATAATAATTTATTAGACTGTAGAACAATAATCGAGAGGTGATTGGATATAGGATGCATAGAATATTTGTCGTGTGCTTTCATCCAAAAAGTTCTGAATTTTAGTAAGTTGGTAAACTTTTTGTGCTATTCTCTTGGTAAGGACGTGAACATGAGAGCTCCAGTTTAAATGTCTATCAATTAAACGACATAATGTTTTATGTTCATTTACATTAATTATAGGTAACGTGTCCACGTGGAGCTCGAGCGGTGTCTCAGTTATGGCTAGGATCTGTAGTTTTTGTCTGGTCGTTATTAGCATGGATTTGGTTTTGTCGATGTTAATTAACATGCGGTTTTCATTGTTCCATCTACTAAGGTTGTCAAGTTCGTTTTGTAAAGAGATCTCTAAGTCACTAAGGATCTCTTGACTAGTGTAAATAGTGCAGTCGTCCGCAAATAGGTCACACGAAGTATTGAGATATAAAGAAAGATCGTTAATGTACACTGCAAAAAGCAGCGGACCTAGTATTGAGCCCTAAGGCACACCAATATTAAGTTGTGTGGGTCTTGATAGACAGTTATTTAAGGACACTACTTGTTGTCTGTCAGATAAAAATGACGTAATTAGGTTCACCATATTAGTGCTAGTCTTCATTTGTTTTAATTTTCTAATTGAAATATCATGATCTACCATATCATAGGCTTTTTTAAAGTCTACAAATACTGCTTCAAAATGTTGCCATTGTTGATACAAAGGTGCCAGTTATCGGTCATTTTTGTAAGGGCACTATGGCAAGAATATTTAGGTCGAAACCCAGATTGACTTCTACGCGATGGAGAAGACGAGGAGGATACTAACTTAGCTAACTTAGTGACACACCCCAATGACACACGATGTGAACTTTGTAGAGGATTTCGTGAAGACGGCAACCTTGCGTGTGGTCATAGTGTGTCCGTAACGAAGGCAAACGCTGTGAATATTCAGAATGGCACTTTGAAAATTCAGAAAGCATTAGTGATTGGAATGCCTACTACATCTGTGAGAGATACAGGCGATTCAATAGTACGGGTAGACCAAAGAATGGTAACAAAAAAAGATTATATTGGCAAGAATGTGATTTGTGGAACGTTTTGTGGGACCTTAGAAAAGTACAGACTCGCGTAGGTCTAAATTAGCTGGACGTATTATGAAGGAATAAATGTGTGGCAGTTTTACCAAGCCCATGTGCAGGTCACATAATTGGAAGTGTACCAAACGCAAGAGACTGTACCCACGAAGAGGCCAAAGAATGGTAATGCAGAGATATACCTTTAAATGCAGTCACCAGAAGACAGAGTAAAAATGATAAAGGAGAAGAAAATGAGACCACACTACAGGTTACCCCAACGGACACTAGACTGATCCCAAAGACATAAACAAAAGACTTTGGCAAGCAACCGAAGTACGACATGATACTGTGTATGTGTTATCAGCAAGTCGACCTTCCATCGAAGCTGACAAAAGAAGATAAGCAGACGTTTACAATAGAGAATAACGTTCTTACTAGAGAGTACAAGAAAGGATCAGTGCTTCTCTCACAAATCGAGCTGCCATCGCAACACCGCAGCAACGAACTGAAATTAGCGCACGACTCCCCATTTGCGGGATATATGGGGATGACCAGGACAAAACAGAGAATACTATCTCAGTTTTAATGGCCAGGCTATTCTAAAGACGTCAGAAACCATGTCCGATCCTGCAAATTATGCCAGAAGACTAATAACAAATGTGGACATCCATAGGCAGAGGTTCAAGAGATGGATTTGGATTCCAGACCATTTGAGAAAATAGCTGTCGATATTGTGGGACCCCTCAACACAACAACGGATTGAGGGAACATGTTCATCTTAACTATGATAGACCTGTGCACAGGATGGTCAGAATCAATCCCTTTAAGAGCCATTATACATAGATCCATCGTAGACTCATTCCTACACATTTTCAGTAGAATATGATTTCCATGTTGTATTTTATCGGTTAGAGGTAGTCAATTTATATCTAAGGCCACACAATGTGCGATGCAAATTTTGAGGATACTGTCACCGACCGTTTGGGTAATTCTATTCAACCAGACAGAAATACCTATCCAAGAGTTTGCCGACAGTCTCTAGAAAATATGGCTCGTTACAAGAATGTCTAAAGGGATGGTCCCGATAGAAGAGACTGGGATTCACTTGGTAGACAAAGGCAGAAAGTGAAGAACACTCGTGTATGTAGGAAGACCTAACACGAATGTCTAGTTTATCTGTCGGTGATCCTTCGTCATTTGATGAAGCCCCCTGTTTTAAATACTTTCACGCACTCACACGCACGCCTTTCGTTCAAATGATCACGAGTGGAGTACGTGGGTGCAAGTATAAAACAATAATACTCTTTAATAATAAAAGAGATAATGAAAGTTGTCGTTAAATTGGTGAACTGGGACAATAAAATTTATGTTACAGGTACACACACACACACAAAAACAGTTTCCTGATGCTTAGCTAGATAGCATATCATCATTCACACCATCCAGACAGTGACACACTCAGAACACATGTAGACACAGAGTCACCTGAGACAATCTGATCTCGGTTAGTAATAGTGCTGGCTTTCGTTTGTATTATGTCTTGGAGTCGACCCTGGCATTCGACAGGTGTACGATGCTCCTCCAGATTCCAGGTTCCGTCTCCACTTGTTGGTGGCTCTAAGTTTCGGTAACCGGACCAGTTAGGTTTCAGGAGTTTCAGCAGTGAGGCTCCTTAAGTAAAACAAACAGTTGCAGACTCCTTAGTGTCTTGGCAATAGCAATATGTCTGAATGCTGGTGTGGTGTGTCTGTTGTGTATGCGTCAGATGCAGAATAGGAACAAAACATAGTTCCTCTCTGATATTCTGTATCAAAAGAAAAAGGCCAATAGTTCTTATCAGCTTGGCTATACAGTGTATGACATGATGATACAAGGTGAAAAAGGGTCCAGAAGTGGACACATTCTAAGACCACATGGCCAATTGGAGTAAAACAAGTAGACAAATCTTTGTTTGAAAAAGGCATTACAAAATGTAAATGGTTGTAAAACCTGAAGTGACTCATATGCAATAATTACTGGTGCATTCCTTAACACCATGGTGAGGAAGTCCTGGCCAGCCAGGATGTTTCCCTAGATAGCTAAGAAAATGCCAACAATAATTCAACCTAATCCCACATTAATCAGGCCTAAAGCAATCAATTGTCACCACGAAGTCGTGAGGTATACCTCACAGAATATACGAGCTAAAAGATAAGAAGAAGGCAAGCAGGCAAGGGGGCTGAGACATTCAAGGCATTGGGCTTTAGGATGTCTCAGTTATTCCCTTTTTGAGTTATTTACTCCCCAAATTCCGATTCCTCACCACATGGTATTTGCATTGAACTTCTGACCGTCAGTGTCATGTAGTGCGGCCTGGCGGTGGATCAGGGGTAAGTAAAGTTATGTTTGAATATAAATCAGCTATTAATATTGCTGGCCTGGGAAAATCATGTTCCACATGTCTCTTCTACTTCTCTAGTCCAGCCATTGCCCTGTTTGGGGTTTTCTGGCTACCCACATGGCAAAATCATGTTTTCCGTATTCTCCACAAAATATACACGTAAATACATTCACAAAATGCATATTAAAATAATCAGTAAGGTTTATACATTATATATATATATATATATATATATATATATATATATATATATATATATATATATATATATATATATATATATATATATATATATATATATATATATATATATATAGGCCCCACATGTTTTCTCTCAATGTCTCCCATTTCAAATCCCACGTTTCATAAATATACATGGTCGGGAAAGTTTGTGTTTTCCCAATATCAGAATATAAATGTGTACACACTCCTTACTATAATCGTAACTATTGTGTTATTACACTCACCCCCAGTCTTATTGCAGCAATTAAGATCTGTTTTGGTATAATCTACCAAGGATGGAGTTGGATATGGCAGCCCACTTCATGTAAGGTCTGCTTAGCACAGCAGCTATGGTCGTTTTGAACCGGACGGAAGTTGTTAGTCACAAGTTCTGGTGCCACAGTACTAATAGCGTATCGCCGTATTCCCGTTGCTAGGGAGTGACGGACATATACTTGGTATTAATGATAAGGGTAGAAGGCATGGGAAATAGAATGTGACGTCATTTGCATAGATAACGTGAAAATGCACGCTGTCCCCAATAGTGCAGTGTGTAGTTTTAGTGCAGATAATGTCGGCGTTGTCCTTATGAGGTTATTATGACGTCATTATTAGTCATTTAGCTGCTGTACTGAATCCAGAATGTAAATAGGAATTCAGCTAACGTAATAGTGGTGTTGTTTGCATAGTGGTCTAGCCTCACCCCGTCACAGATACAACGAGCATTTAGTTCCCCTTACCACTCCGTGACAAACGGGGTGAATGAGAATATCAACGAGGTATTGAAACGAACGCTAGCCAAGGTCGCTGCAAAGCAACTTAAGGACTGGGACATAATTCTCCCAGCAGTCCTATTTGCATACCGAGAGGTACCGCAAGCAAGCACCGCATTCTCCCTGTTCGAACTCGTGTACGGGGCAAAGCCCAGAGGCCAAATGCTACTGTAGAATGAGTTACTCACAGGCAAAGTACACGACCACCCAAAAAAGGAGGCGTACTATATGGTGACAAACCTACGGGAGAAAATAGTAACAGCCTGTCAATTTGCAAAAGAGGCACTACATAATGCAGGACAAAAGTATAGACAGTATGATAGTAGAAAGGCCAAAAGAATAGTCTTGAAAGAAGAATATAAAATCTGGCTCCTCCCAGACCCTATAGATTCTCTTATTGTTTCACGAAGGGGCCCATTGGAGATATTGAAAAATGTCAGTGATGTCGACTATCAAGTCGAGGTAGGGGTAGGAAGAAGATCTACCACATAAATATGCTAAAACCGTTCGTCTGGATCTTTTCTCCGGGGCATGCTGGTGTGCTGGGAAATGAACAGGCAGACATATTGGCTGGCTCTGCAAAACTTGGTGGAGTATTGATGCAAGCTAAGACAGACGTGGTTGCGGCCTTGTGGAAGCATGTGTACACCTCGGATGGGCAAATGGATCACCATGGTCTGGCAAGAATGCGACAGCGAGGGGTGACGAGGGGATCTGGCCGACGATCGACGCTCAGAAGAAAGGCGTGACGGACATATAATCAGATTGCCACTGGTACTATTAGTGTTGGAACTCTTCGCTGGCTGCTGAGGATGGAGACCGTGCGCTTATGGGAATGCCCCGAATGCTGTGATGTTGGTTCCTAAATCAATCAATCAATCACACCGTTCGTAGACAGATTGACAGACGAAACAGTCAAATAGAGCAAGAAGGAAGATGTACGCTAGGTTATTAACAAACAACAAAATGACGCAGTGACAGAATAAATTCCAACACCTGATGTTAATAATAACGATACCTGGAAGGCAATACAAATAAACACAAACTTATCGTATACAGATAAGATGAAACTTGTAAATTCACTCAAGAAATTTAAGTTGATATTTTCAGTTAAACCAAGAAGAACCAGTTTAGTAAAACATAAAATGACTCTATTTTCAGATGCACCCGTAAAAGTTAAAAATTATCAAATTCCTGTTCACTATCTGGAAAAGGTCACAGCTAAAATATCTGAGCTGGACCAGTGTGGTATTATAAGAAAATCCACGTCCAGTTAGTGTTCTCCTTTGGTGATAGTTAAAAAAGAAAGATAAAACTCTAAGGATATGCGTTGACTACACAAAGATCAACGCATTAACCTTGTTAGATGCTGAACACATGCCGACCATTGACAGCATGGCGACATCATTTTTTTTTCTAAAATAGATCTCACAAAACGTTATTGGCAGATTTAAATGGAAGAGTCCATACATATTATGGCATTTGCCACATCGTTAAGCCTTTATAAATGGGCCTATATGCCTTTTGGATTGCAGAACGTACCAGCGCATTCATGCGAATGTTGCGCAAGTTGTTGCAAGGCATCAAAAATGTAGTACCGTACATGGATGACATATGCATTCATGCAGTTACCACAGACAACCGCACTGAAGTCCTGAAACAGGTATTCCAGAAAATAGAACAGTATGGGGTAAAAGCAAAACCTAACAACATTGAAATAGGTTATCTAGAAGTTCAGTTTGTGGAACATGAAATCTTAAATGGTTTTAGGAAAACGGACGCCAGCTTGGTCACAACAATCTTACAGATTAGAGCTCTCAGAACACACAAAAAAGGAAGTCAGGAGTGTCTTAGGATAGATTAATTACAATCAGAAATTCATTCCGAATTTTGCTGAAATGACTTCCACATTTTCAGAACTACTGAAGAAAGGACAACCTACCAAGATTAAAAGGACTGACAGACATAAAGAACTGTTAGAAAAGATTAAGACATTATTTAGTAGACAACCAATTCTGAAATTACCGGATATTACTAAAGACTTTATACTCCAGACAGACGATAGTTCATATGCAATATCAGCCATTCTTTTACAGTACCATCAAGGACGACTACATCCTGTATTCTACTCGAGCAGAAAACTATCAGACGCTCAGAGAATCTACTCGATAACTGAATGAAGAGAAAGAAACTTCAATATAAGGAAATGGAAAATAGACGTAATAAATACACCAGTCATAAAAACATAACTAGGAAAGTGAGATAAAGGAAAACCACAACAATAAAATAAAATGAGGACGAATGATAAATAGATACAAATACCTCAGGAACTATAATCATTAGAAATAGAAAAAAGATTGGAAAGACACACAAAAGTAGTATCCCCCACAAAGTAAACATAAGGAGGATACAGTGGACATACGGTAATAAACATTGATCAGATATAGAGTTAAAGGCAATAATGGTCAATAACAAGACATAGGCGAATCACATACTAAAATGCAAGAAGGAACTAAAGTGAGAGCGAGATTTCTTAAACACACACGTATCTTCACCCAGAGCGTAATAGCTTGGAGAAGGGTGCAAGATGCTCATGCAAATGCATGAATGAGGAACTTATGAGGATATCCGAGGGGCATTGGATCTCATAGCAGGTTAGACCTCAGCTCTCTGAAGATAAAGGAGGCTGAGGCTACACGGCGTCTGGGTGTGGTGAGACAGGTAAATTGTGTCCAATATATAATATTTTTTTTAAATTTTGTGATGTTTACTAAAATATCGACGTATCACAGTTTATTGGGGGCGGGAGGAATGTGTAAGTAAGCTTAATGATAATGACAAATATTGACACATAAATATGACCATTTTCGACTCATTTCAATGAGGGAGAAACCGAACAGGCTTACAAAATGTTTTCAACATTTTGGAAAATGGAGGGGTGGGGGGCATAATGTCATGGTACTAAGATAACTCTGAAAAGAGTTAACAGAGATAGAATACTATGATGAAGATATGATATGATACAGAGTTCAGAAGGTAGAAATGATAATTGGTCACTAGTAAAGACAGATCAATAGATAAAATAGTGAGCAAAGATAAATAATAATCATCCCGGCACGCAAATAGCCAAACCGGTCACGTGACGAGTTAAACCTAGTGACTAGAAGCAGCTGACATTTCAGTCAGCAGAGAAGCTTCGTAGCGTAAACACCTGTGCTACCGCACAAACCTTGAAGCCAAATGTAATTGATAGAAGTTTCCAACATTGAATTAATATTGTGTAGACAGAATGTCAAGTATAATATGTGAACCAGCTGAGTTTAATCATGTGGAGACGAGTTGCATTTCACACAAAGCAACAGAATGTTGAAGTCACTTGCCGACAACAATCAAACCAGACCAACGTTTGACCGGTCGATCATAGAAGCAGTCACACGGCTGATGCACAGCCAACGGTCAAGATGTCGGACATTGACATGTCGTAAGTAGAGTGAAATTAGGTGGTGACGGTGAACGAAGACAACAGAATGAGTGCGTGTCACATCCATAAAGACGATAATGCTCCTACATATTAATTTTGTGAACAGTGTACTAGTAGCTGGTTATGAGACCGCGATAACGACACAAACGTCGCCGGTACGCCGAGACTTGGACATGAATGTTGTTCTACATTAAAATACATGTTTGGACATTAGGACCCAGGTGTTGTCCACTTTCTTTCAACGCTGTCATCATCAACTGCCATGCACTTATTACGAGCCCTAAGCAAGTACTTGGCATTAACTAAGTACACCTGTAGCAAAAACGCTGCAACCGTTTAATTGCACACATTCTGCACTCCTAGTCCGTGTTGGATGTGTTCAGCCTTGACAAATACAGTTGGGTTACCTTCTCAATGGCTATTCTTGCTCTAATCTCTTCAAGGCATCTCCCATCATATGTTATGACTGTTCCGAGATAGCTGTACCGAATAAGTTGCTTAAGAATATGCCCATTTACTTGTAAATCACATTGTGGTATTTCCTTCCTGCCATTGACGACCATAATCTTTGTCTTCTTACTATTCAACTCTTACCCTACCTGCTCACTGTGTGCAATAGCCGCATCTACTAAATGTTGCAGTACCTGTTCATTGTCTGCAATCAAGACTGTATCATCTGCATATCTAATGTTATAGATGTATCGTCTACCAATGCCTTCTATATTTCTGAAAATAATTTCACTGTACAGGGAAAACAGATCTGGAGACATTACACATCCCTGTCTCACACCTCTTTTAATAGGCTGATATTGATCTACATCATTATCAAATCTGATGGCAGCTTGTTGTTTCCAATATATGTTTTTAAAAGTCTAAGGTCTTTTCCATCAATTTGTAGATGTTCAAGCATCCTAATCTTGTCGACATGTCTCATTTTATCGAAAGCCTTTGTATAGTCATTAAAGAAAAGATATAGATCTTTGTTTACTTCTATAGATCTTTTAATTACTGTTCTCAGTGTATACACAGCATTTATTGTACCCTTGCCTTCAACAAACCCACATTGTTCTTCTCCTATTTCGGGTTGTATTTCTTCCTAACTCTTTGCATGATAATTTTCAGCAAAATCTTCGTGATGTGGCTCATTATACTAATTGTTCGATGTTGATCACATTCCGAGGCTCCTGATTTCTTCGGGATTGCAATAAATATAGAATTACATAATTCAAGAGGCATAGCCTCCTTTCCTCCGTTAGTCTACGGGACACCCTTGGGCAAGGTAGAGTATCCGTTTTAGCCCCCCCCCCCCCCCGCCAATTAGGGTTACGTGAAGCCATGGAAGCAGTTTTTGGATGGAGTGTGAGAGCACCCGACAGATAGTTCTTGGTTATGGTCATGCACTCTGCGGCGAAAGGCAGATGATCTCATCAGTAGATACAATGGCTATTGCCACCGACAAGTACAGTCACTGCCCAGAAGGAAAGCAATGGCAATACTTGCCAAGAAACCATAACAACCATGAAAGAAAATATAATAAGAGATCTGGTGGAGTGACCCCCAGGCCAGACAGAGTGTGGCACAGGGGCCAGTACTATTAATCGTGATGATGGAGTTAATCCCGACTGTGTTACCGAGGAAATCCCCTGTGTCAGACTAAGATACAGAGTAAGAATAGTAACGTGGAATGTGATAAGTGTGTATGATGGAAAGCTTAAAGTAGTATGTGATGAGATTGAGAGGATAAATATTCAAATTTTAGGAATAAGTGAACATCGCTGGAGGGGCCAGGGACATTTTGCAAATGACAATGGAAGTCTTTTCATATATTCTGGTAGAGACGTCAGAGGCCAGAGCGTAGTAGCATTTTGTTTAGAACAACAACTGCAAAAACTTTAATGGGATATAACCCAGTTAGTGATAGAACTATCACACTATCAGACTTAAAGGCCGTCCAAACATCACAACTCTCATACAGATATATGCATCTACTTCAACAGTAGAGGAGGAAGAAATTGAAGATTTTTACAGCACACTGCAAGAGACATTAAATAAGATTGGTCATAATGATATAACAATAATAATGGGAGATGTTAATGTTAAAGTAGGTACAGGAAGAGCTGAAAATGAGAGACACGTTTTATGAAATTTTGGATTGGGAAATAGTAATGATGCAGGTGACAAATTAATTTAATATTGCACAGAAAATGAGTTAACGATAGCCAACACACTTTGTAAACAATATCCAAGATGACTCTTCATATGGAAGTCTCCGGACAGTATTACAAAACATCAGATAGATTATATTTTAACACAAAGAAGATGGAGATCAAGCATATCATCTGCAAAAATCCTACGAAGTGCAGACTGTGATACAGATCATCAATTACTAGAAGCAGATCTGAAATTAAAACTCAAAAAGCTTACCCGAAGGACCAAGGCCACTTCTTTTGATCTCACAAAAATACCAGATGCATACAACGTAGAAGAGAGGAATCGTTTTGGGATCTTGATGTCTGTACAAGAGGAAATTACACCTGATGAACTGGCAGTACAAGCTAAAGGTATATTGATAACAGCAGCCAAAAATTTAATTCCGACGAGAACTAAGCAACATAAGCCTTGGATGACATCCTACACGTTAGAATTAATAAAACAACGAAGGGAACTGAAAAAGAAGGGAGATGAATCTGATAACAACAACATGAAGTATAAATCTTTAATCCGAGAAATAAGAAAGAACACGAGAAATGACACAAACCAATATATACAAGATTATTGTATTAAAATAGAGCAATATCATACTGAATGGAAGAGATTACGAAATGTTCAAAGAAATGTAGTTATTGACAAGAAATGTTCAACCTCAATTAAATGTTATCTGTTACAAGTTGGGAAATACCTTAACAGAATCTAAACAAATTCTAGAAAGATGGCGGGAGTACTGCAGTGGAATGTATGATATGAGTGACATGTGAGGATATGAATGATATACATGAACCAATGACAGCAGACAGCAGAGATAGAACCTGAACCCTCATTAGATGAAATTGCATGGGCAATAAAGAACCTGAATAATGGTAAATAACCAGGATGTGATGAGATACCAGCTGAACTAATTAAAGCGGTAGGGGCAGAAAGCATACAAATCTATCACGCATTATGTAAACATAGGGTTACCAGACGTCTGGCAAAGAAAGGACATGTCCTCCTTTTTAGCCTCGTGTCCTCCGTCCGGCAGGCAAAGCTAAATACCTTTAAAATGTCCGGCTTTTTAAATATTTTATGTTATCATTTTTTATGTATTGCTGTTACAACTTACAATGTATCTACACTCTACCGTGTGTTTACATTCTTTATCAAAACCCATTGCTTAATAATATTTATTTAATTTTCCTATTTATACCAAATGTGAAACACCAATTATTTGTATAATTTGAATCTAACTGTTGCTCTATTCGGCAACACTAACAATGCTGTAGTCTCTATGATCAAAATGTTAATGTTATTTCCGGTTCCGGTAGCAGAGACGCCACCTAAATTGTTTTTTTAAATTTGTAATTTTTGACATCTACGTTCGTGAAAATGGCTTCTACAAAGAGAAAATGCAAATTCTCGAACACTGTGAAAAATAAGTTTCCATGCTTCTTTAAAGGACGCAACGAGAATGAAATGGAACAAAAGAAAAAGCAGCGGCTGCAGCAGGATATAACAAAATGAACTGGAAACAATTAGGTATATTTAGCGCCTGTGAAAAGAAGAGACATACTAAACACAGACACAATGCACGTTCACATACCTTACAAGGAAATCCATCGTACACAGGTGAAAAACAAAGTGTGACTTATCCAAAATCAGAAGCAATTAATCAATACATAAAATTAAATAATAAAATAATAAAATAATAAAGTAACAAATAAGTACAATAGGACAACAAAGGACGGCCGACGTTTCGATTCTGAGAATCTTTGTCAAGGACAGGACAACACAAATAGATAAACAAACGAAAAAGATACAAAATAAATTGACACAACTACTATAGGTGGTTGTGTCAATTTATTTTGTGTCTTTATCAAGGAAGAGGAACAAGAGATCACATACTCAACATGCGTTTAATAATAGAGAAGTGTAGAGAATTTAATGTAAGTATATTCTAATGTTTTGTGCATTATTCAAGGGCATTTGACTGTGTACAACATCAGAAACTTTAGGAAATCATGAGAAATATGGCCTTTCCATCACATGTAGTACATCTCATAAAAATGCTCTATCTAGACAAACAAGCAGCGGTTAGAATAGATGGCGAGACATCAGGTTGGTTTTGCATCAAGCAAGGAGTTCGTCAGGGCTGCGTGATGTCACCCTAGTTTCTTGGTGTATATTTGACTTTCTTTAATTTTATATTTAAATTGCTTAAGATTACTTTATGGTCGCTTTAGCAGTCTGCGCTTGGCAGTTATTGCGACTTTTAAAGCATTTCGAAATTTTCTGTTGATATGAATGTAATCAGCCAGATTTTCTGATCAGGACTCCTCCATGTCCATATTCTCCTTGGGTTCTGTTGATACCAGATGTTTTCAATTATAACATCATGCTCTTTTGCCCACTATCAGGACATTGCTTACAGCTATTGTTTCAATCATAAGGCTGCTTGTTGTCACTGCAAAGGCACGACTTGCTTCCTAGACATTTTTTTCATTTTGTGCTTGCTGAGAATACCCGGACACTCAGCTGTCCTTGACAGCAGCCTACGTGGCTCAACAAGTTGTATCCCTGGTGGATCCAAGGATGATCCGCGTGGTTGCATTGTCTATTTTTCATAGTATTTGTGTTTGTGTGGCAATTACTGTCAAAACAGTACATTAATAATAAAACGATATCCAGTGAACAAATTACTGATTTAAATTGTCTTCTCTTTAGAAAACAATTTTATATAAAACTTCAATTGCAAAAAAAAAAAAAAAAAGAATTACATGATGTCTAATTATATAAAGGAGTGGCTTTTCAATAACAATTTCTCTTCTTCATTTTGTCAAGGAATTTTCTAAATGCCCCAAACATTTCATCAAAGGTCTCCCTGTAACGAGAGCTCATATTATAGTAGACAAAGATATTAACACTGGAGTTAACTGTTTGAACCATGAATGGAAACGACCAAACAAACCAAAATATATTGTCGTATGGTCCTCCATTCGTGAAACCTGGTACCAAGGCCATGGCTGTAAAGCCTATCATTCCTGGCGTGAAACAAATGATCAGTATCAGGGCAATCAGGACCACCATCCTCACGAGTTTCTTTTCCCTTATGGTTATTTTTTCCTTTCGTGAATCAGACGTCGAGGATTCTCTCCATTTTGTCTGCCTTTTGAGATTGATGAGCAGGGCAGTGGTGAAGACTATAAGAAGAAAGAAAGAGCCTGCTTGCATTGTTGCCTGTAACACAAAGCTTATACTCTCCACATGTTCTCGGTCCTGAATACGTTTCAGTGCTAACATAGACCTGTTCTTCTTCGGGAAGAACTTCCAGTCTATATATGTTGTATAATACGACGGAATGGACGTGAGCAACTGGCTGACGAATAGGCAGACTACAATAACTGCTGTTCTCGTTTTGGTTATGATGGTTTTTATCTTCAAAGGGAAGGCAACACAAAGGCACCTCTCAGCAGTTATGAAAACTGTAATGAAACAGGTTATACGTGCAAATAAACAGTGAGGCCAAGCTGCTGTAAGGTACAAGATTTCCGAAAATGCGACAGAGGTATCCGAATTGTCGAACAATGGATTCGCGCATATGGTAAACCATAACATTGACACCAATGTACATATATCAGATATCGCAATGCCTGACAAGCTGATATTCATTGTATTTTCATATCCTTGGATTGCGAATATCCGCAGATTTATTATATTAGAGACGATACCGAAACAAGCAATAATGGTGCATATTACAATATAATTGAGAATTCTGGATATTTCTCGTGCTTGCTCACCAATAATTTCGTCGAAGACATCTTCATTTGCCAGATATGATTCACTGGTATTTCTGTAGAGCAATGATCTGTTTGGCGTAACCATAGTGTTGGTTACAATGCTGGCCATTCTGATCTGAATTTAAAAGAAAATACCATTTCAGAATAGATTATTTCCCTGAAAGATATTCACATTTATTTTCATGATCAATGTAATTTTATAACTAATTTTACAAAATGAAGATATTTCATTTCCCATTAGGGAAATTTAGTAAATATGAATAGGTGTTGAATGTGTAAAGCATAAACCAGAATCTAAAAACAACTAAAGTTATTGCATTCTTACACGCATTCTGTATATGGTTGCAGCGCAGTGGCCAGTGTATATGTCTGCCAACCCAATGGTCAAGGGTATAATCCTAGCCCCTATCTTTTGTATCATCACACACCGTGATCAGCCCAGTCTAATAATATAATTATAAAGTAAAGAACCCTTTTCCACACCTTAAGATGCACTGGACATACAGTGCTAGAGTATATTTTACAGACCAATCGGCGCTGGGTGTCTGCTGTGGTCTGTATCACACCGGTTGCCTTAATTTCCCAAGACATTTCTTGGTACCAGTTTTAAGCTGGTTCGACCTAGAAGCCTAACTCATTTTCTTGTTCTAAAATGTGAATAAATCCCGATGCGAAGGAAATCAATATTCGATCCCCCAGACGTGCGTCTAGCCATTACGGTATCGCTGCTCCCGTCTAATAATATGACCTCACAAATGTAATGGTAGGTAGAACGGACAGTGTGATACTATCAACATCACTCAACCAGTGATGTTCGGTTCAGGAAACATTAGCCTAGAAATACGTCCCAAATATATCACACTAGCATGGAAATTCGGTCCTGTGTTATTTTTAAAAAAAAATTCAGTTCATCAATATTTTGTGTTCATTCAGTTCACCCATATTCATGTTTTGTTAATTCCGTTCGTCAAGATGTTTTCACATTCGTTTCACTGAGACGTGTACTTTCAGTTTTCAAAATGTTTTGTGCATTCAGTTAATCAAGATGGTTTGTGTATTCAGTTTTCTAAGATATTGTGTGCATTAAATTCATCAAGATGTTTTGTGTATTTAGATCTCCGAAATATTGTGTGCATTAAATTCATCAAGATATGTTGTGCATACAATTCACCAAAATGTTTTGTTGATTCAACTGTCCAAGATATTTTATGTATTCAGTTTACCAAGATTGTCTTGTGCTTCAATAAATATGTCTAGGGAGCAAGCTTGACAGCCTTCCCGGTCGCCCTGTGTTCAAATGTATTATTATCATATTCGCTGCATTATTCCAAACACCATCAGTTTTTCTGACAATAATGATTTCGTCCATAATGCTTTCTCATGAGTGCACGACCATTTATTAGAGTAGGAACGGTAAAGTCCCTTTCACACGTCGTGAGGCTGAACAGTATACGTTAGTAGCCCTTCATGTTATAGACGAATCGACATTTCTTTGATGCTGCGGTCAATATTACAGCGGTCGCCTTTACTTCCCCGGACATTTCCTGGTGTCCATATTACCTGGGTCAACCTGGGTGCACAGCTTGCTTTTTTAATCCGCCTCAATAATGATTCGAACACACGACCACCCGGCCAACAGTCATGTTAGCTGGTCACTGGGGCAACCACGACTCTAATATATTAGATTAGAGCATACATATTTATGATTGATTTAGTTAAGTGTCAGATAAACAATTTAGCAGATCAATCGCAAGCGGTTGTTTTAGTAAACAGAATACATATGTTTGGTTTAAAGTACAACTACCCGATGTCTGTTTATAAGAATGAGATGGCAAAACATGACCGCCCACACTTACCAGCATGGTACATGATGATGATGATTATAAGAACATGTTAAGATCTTGCAGAGAGCTTGCAATGTCACGTCTCTTCATACGAACAAGGTCAGAACTATTAGAGCTTGCTTCCCAGTGTTGGTTTATTAGAACATGGTCAGATCTTATAGAGAACTTGCTAAGCCGTCTCTGTTTCTAGGAACTTGGTACCATCTAATATAGAGCTCAGAGGAAAGGCGAGACGGACATATAATCAGATTGCTACTGGAACTATTAGTGTTGGAACTCTTCGCTGGCTGCTGAGGATGGGGACGGAGCGCTTATGGGAATGTCCCGAATGCTGTGATGTCGGTTCCTAAATCAATCAATCAATCATAGAGCTTCATACCCCATGTTTATTCAAAGGAACAGGGTAAGATCTTAGAGAGCTTGCTACCCCGAGTATGTTTCTAGGAACATGGTACCAACTTATAGAGAGCTTTATACCTCATGTAAAGTGTTTATGAACAGGGTACTATGTTGTGGGGAGCTTGCTATCACATATCTATTTATAAGAACAGGGTCAGATCTTATAGAAAGTATACTCTTATATTTTTAAACTGTGACTGAAATATGCCGAACTCTATAATATTTAAGATACCAACAGTGATGTTCTGTTTGCGCAAAGCTAACATTTTTTTTCCTTATCTGTGTCGCTTTGCTACCACTATACGGTGTCGAAAGACAAGACCATTTAGCGGTCAAGTATGATCAACAACACATGGAGCATGCGCTCATGTCTGTCCACAGATCTCCGTCCTTGGTGTTTTTGATCAATTTTACTGCAGACATTTTTCTCTGGGTAGTTGTTTTGTTTATGTTTTTTTCCTAAGTTTGTAAACTGAGCCTGAGCAGCTAGCTGACTTTGTGGCTTGCTCTTTCGATTTTGAAACTACCAAGGGATTTTCACCGTGTGCAACTAGCGCACAAGTCCATCTTGTTTTTCACCCGTATGCGAGAAGACTAGACCACGAATGGCTGAGGAGGGACCATGTCATCAACGCCGTAAATCGTTCCTAGTTTGCTCGTACATATGACGTCACAACAGAAGCTACATATTTCTGGAGACCCTTTAGGCCATTGAAACAGTATGAGAAATGCATTCACACGTATTGATAGGCACTCATAGAAGTCTATATGGACGCCTGCGTGAGTCATGATTTGCCGAACAAAGACCAGTACGACGTACAACTGGGAAATGAGCAGCGTTCTTTTACAATATATGGCGAACGAATTACAACTATGTAATTGAGATGTCTTTGTGCAAAGGCTACATGGGTGCATTTATTGGAGATGTTATCGTGAAGCGCTCGGCTTCATACGTCATACATTCTTTTCTTTTCTATGATGTTTCTGGCGTGTTCTATAAGAGTTACTGAACATAATCAGCTAGATCTTTTGTCAGCTAATCATGGAAAAGACTATATCTAGAGTTAATTTCTTTACCAGAAATGTTGATAAGAACAGTGATGGGAGGCATGATACCTACAAGAAGTAGCAGGAGTCAACCAGCATGAAGATAGACACAGTACATTGAAGACGCCTTGTATTTGAAAATGCGTGCGGTATGTCAACTGCTAAAGCATCAAGACTCTTTTCTGCGGGCCATAATGAGCATGACGTTCTGCACAGGATCTGCAACTATGGTGATGATTGTGTCTGTAAATCTTTCCATTTATGAGATTAAATTAGGTTCTGAAATTCTTTGTGATAACAGAGTTGGCCAAACTTCACTTGAACAAGTCTCAAGTATTCCCACACGATCTTCGCAAGAAAAAAAGGATTGCCAGGAAATAAATATCTGACCTTGAACTCGTTGCTGTTTGCTGAAAGCGGAGACTTGTTAGTTGATCATGCATGTGAAACTATTGTACGTTGTGTATTTCTGCAATCATGTTTGAATCTGTGCTTTCTGAGGTGAAACTGCAAAGAACAATGTATTTTGTTCGCTAGGTTCAACCTCACATAAAAGCTTGCGAATTGGTTTCAGTAAAGTACGAATTAATTCACTTAGATACACTTCTTTCTTTCTCTTCCGAGTTGTTATTTTCACATAGAAACCGTTTGGGTCAGGGGTGAATAAGTTTGGGACAGATCGAAGTAATAAAGTAAAAAAATAAAAGTAAGAAATGTAATAACTTGGGAAATCGTAATTTAAACTGTTGAAAACTATTATATTCTTTAATTTAAGCAGTTGTTCGAAACAAAATTGGCAAAGAAAATATATACTAAAAGTTATTTATCTGTAAATATTATTTAGAAAAAGTTAGTCGTTTGGCCTTTAAACCTCCTTTAGGTCGTCGCAGTCAACCTCACCTTTTTTCTTTTCTTTTTTTTTCTGTTTGTGATGTTATAGACAATTTTATATTTGGTAATTTGCCATTTCTTGTTTTATTTTTATTTTTTTACTGTAGACGCTCATACCATTGTCAAAATCAACGCAAAGCCGTATGCTTCCAAATCGCATACGTTTAGATTAGTTAAGTTTAGTCGACGGATCAACATCACGGCACACGGGTGTAACCCGTAAGTGCTCTGTTCTACTCCTAACTCAAGACTGAGTCCATATAATCTCAGCTCAGTGCACGAACTTCGTAGCACCGGCAAGGATCCTGAAATACTTTGGGTAGATTTTTAACTCGCAATTTTGCCCGGGCAGCGCCGTTAGACTACTCTGTGTCGATTTCGAACTACCGAAGGATTTTTACGTGCGCAACAATACACACGGACGTCCGATCTCACTACCTAGAGACCAGGAAAAATTTTGTTACTAGAAGTCCACGTGAAAAAATGCCGGCCCTCACCGGGGCTTGAACCCGGGACCTCCAGCACTCGAGGCGGACACAATACCTCTAAACCACTCAGCCCCCTTGAACCTTAGAATGTCGAGATTGTGAAACTGCGCCAAAGACACCTGACGCCACGGAAGGCTACGTATATTAATAACTAAATTATTGACTGTATTGCTCTCGAAAGCCGGTCTCCCTGGCCTAGACGTTAGCAGCTTTCTCCGTAACCCCGAATACTCTCGTGGTTGACGTGAGCGCACGAGAATTGGAAACGGTTTGAGTCGCGCCAGTGACTTATGAGAGTATGGAGCCGGTCGCTCAGAAAGTCGTGGCGTGCTGATGAGCGTAATATAGCCTAGGAATCAACATACAGCTGAAAGATGCTGATGTTGACCGCAATATCCTGTAAGCAGGATGGAAACGCGGGGGAAAAATTGCTTTCGAACTCTGCAAACGTGTGTCCAATCTACATGTGTGAAATTTGGCATATACAATTATTCTAAAAGTAAAGGTAGTCCAATTACATAAATTTCCGGCTGTGTGTAAAGTGTTAAGCCTTAGGATATTTTAGGTTTTTAAAAAAAGGTAGCTTACAGGACGTAGCAGTTAATTCCAGCATTTTTTTATTTGTTATTTACTTATTTATTTTTTGCTGTTTGTGATTCCTGGGCAAGTTAACGTTCAATAGTTTGACATTGCTTTCTGAACGACCAGCACACATACCATTGTATGGAAACCAACACATGGCAGTATGCTTCCAAATCACCCATAGTGTGTTTTAAACGCAGTATGCAGGATTGGGAATTGCATTCGTAACTCCTTCGACACAGAGCCGGTCATATTCTAGACCAGTGTTTCCCAACGTGGGGCCCACGCCCCACAGGGGTGCAATTCAATTGTTAAGGGGGGCAATTCGAAAATGGAAGAAATCGGCTGGATATAAAAAAACGGGAAGACTTGAGACTGAAGTAACTAAATTGGAACCTGACATAAAATCTCTTTGCAGCAAGCATTAAGCGCACGGATCTCACTAAATTTAAATAATTACTAATAATATAGAAAAATCTTTCATTAAAATTATTTTGTACTTGAATTTCAGTTCTCCATTATATGTTATGAAAATGTACTTACTATGTTTGCTCATTAATTTCCTAGCGATTTCTTCCTAAACCCTATCGGTCATTTGGCTAGGATCGGGTGCATCAGCTGCTCTCCTCCCAGTAGTGCGCCTGGTCTGGTTGGGGGCCGGGATGATCAAATTAAAAACCCATCACATATCTTCACCTTTGATGTGGGCCTGGTGGACCACTGTGGGCAATAGCTCACAGTGAGACTAAGGGTCCACACAAAAAAGGGGGAGGCGAGGGAACTAGCTTGTCTGGGGTAACCGTCAAACCAAAAAAAAAAAAAAATTCACCCAACACAACCGACACACAGGGACGCGGGACCTGGGGGGGGGGGGGGGAGGGGGGGGGGGCTCTGGCCCCTCTGGGAACCTTGAGCCCTTCTAAAAAAAAACATTCAAGTTTCTTTAGTGAACATTTCAATTTTTGAATATTAAAAATGATGCATATGTTGGGGGGGGGGGAATAAGAATTTTAGAAAGGCTTAGGTGGGGCATAGCACAAAAAAGGTTGGGAAACACTGTTCTAGACCATACAATAATGAGACGGGGGTGGCCATTATCGTTCATCGCCTATACCTCTTCCCATACAATATACAGAATATACTGAACATTTCTTGTCACTTATTTATGAGGCAGTGTGGACCACGGAGCGCTAAACGTCGGCAAGAAATAATTCTAACATTACTGAGGATTGAAACCGGACCACCGTCTTGATAAGCACGCTCCCTAACCACTATGCCACTGCGCCTCCTCTAGTTATTGTACTAACATCTATTAGTAAGATAGCTATAAAAACCTTTATATTGCATCCCAAGTTTAATCATGCAAGATATGATATCCAAATAAACGTCGCTAGTTTAAAGCAATACTTATATGTTATCCAGCTAAACTCGTATAAATTAAATTATTTTTCTCTTTGGAGCTGGCAGATCTCTAATTTAGTTTGCACTGAAATACACAACTTGTATTGTATTTGTTCCTGTTTTAGTTAGATAGCTATACAAATTATTCGTCTTAGTGAAATTGTTAAGTAATCGAAGTGAATTATACAAGTGCTGTTGATGGAGAGGAAGAAATAGCCACGTTTATTTACGCATGACACGGTGGGAAGCTCGACATATACTGTGTGCTAGATATATTGCTTTATTCTTGGTTGTTATGTTTCATTTCTTATAGCATAACCATACGCATCTTTTTTGCTTCATGGGTTATCCTGTATATATGATAATAGTATGGATTTTACGTGCTTGAATGCGATGTTTCCGCAGAAATCAATGTGTGTTGGAAGAGAATGACATAATGTTCAGATTTAAATTTACACGCAGAATACTATCGCCTAGTGTTGGCGCGACAACCGATGTTTTGAATCAACCTGCAGCACAACAATCGCTGGAGCTCAAATTGTTCTTAAACATCAGCTGTGCTTATGTCGAGGTTGCAAGTTCAACCCATACACCGGTCAGTTGGACTATAAGGTTACATTTTCGTCCTTGACATATGACATTAATTACAAGTACCTCAAATTTCGCCTGATACTTGCTAACCTATGACTCCTTCCCACCATCAATGTGCTGAAAGGGCTTATCTTAAGTTTCTTAACGAAAATTTGCCGAATCGACGGTTTGGTCGAAGAGGTAGCACTGATTACCGAACTCTTATCCTCCCCACGATCTCACACAAATTAATTCCGTCTTCTAGGAATACCTTAATGATAATGTATATATCGCAAGGCCGGTAACAATGGGAGGACTAAAACCAATGTGTGAAAGATAATGCACTCATATCCAAAAGGAACTGTTTCATAGTATCTTCAACTATGTAGAAGGACATTATCTTCAATCTAGACCAGAGCACATTGTTTGAACTGAGACGACAGACTATAACAATTTAATACATATTCCTCTTTTCATTTACCTTTGATATCTTAAAATGAAACGTGTATTAATAAAAACATGCAAAGTGTATACAATTTTTGAGACACCCTTTATGTGACTAGACCAATACATATTTGCCGGGAACTGTGGTCATATGTGCAGATCCGTTCGAAGGGGAAATGTTTTTAAATAACCTGATTTCCCATGTCGTTCCAGTCTAAAATGGATAGCAGAAAATGCCCTCTGATGTAAAGGCGGCCGGTGCCATACTGACCACTGCACCTCTCGAGTATCGATTGTCTATATCAATATAGAGCTCGCACTTTCTGCACACCACACCTCAAGCGTCTACGCCACCACAGCTGCCTTTTTTTTTATGATGCATATCCCTTAGAGGACGTTGCAGTCAACACCAGCATTTTTCAGCTGCTGTTGATGTACTAGACAAGTTTTACGTTTAGTAGTTTGTCATTGCCGGCTTCGTGGCTTAGAGGTTATGACTTTTCTCCGTAATCTCGTATACTCTTCGTCGGTAACGTGATGACAGTGAGAATCAGCAGTGGTTCGGGTTCGAATCGCATCGGTAACTTACGGGGTATGTGAGCCGGCCGCTCAGAAAGCAATGGCAAACTACTGAGCGTAATCTTGCCAAGAAATCAACATACAGCTGAAAGGATGCTGGTGTTGACAGCGATGTCCTGTAAAGGATATGAAAAAACAAACAAAAAGTTTGTCATTGCTTTCTGAACGACCGGCTCACATACCCCCGTAAGTTACCAGAGCGGCGCGATGCGCTGCCGAATCTCGCATAGCTGTTTTCCCCACGTGGATATACGGAATTACGAACAACGTCGTTAACGCCTTGGCCGGGGAGACGGGCGCTGCCTTGTAACCTGTATAAAATGTTAGTTCATGTACTTCATAGGAAGCGTGTTTCAAACTTTCCCGCAGTTGATTTCGACCCCTCGTCTCATTATAACGGGGAATTACAAAACTGCGCGTCTCACCCTCTTGAATGCTTACAGCGTCGGTTATAATAACATCCATTTTAATTTCATATATTGGTACTTACAATGTAACAGCGAATACATAGTTATTCGTAAACATATTTCTGAAGTATTATTTATTACAATTACCAGTGTATTAATAACCCTGTGTATTAATAACTCTGTGGTTACTGTCATAATAATTTAATATGACATGTGAAAAGACACAACAGCATATTATGTCTAACCTCTGGTACGCTAATAGCGAGGTAGGCGGTTTAACCTCTACACCCCGGCATTATGTTGGTCTTAAATGCTGGCTTCTCGTTAGAAAGCAACCACTAAACATACAATTGCTTAGAATATCAACCTCGGGTTGATCGCAACTTCTTGCAAAGAAAATGCAACATTGTCAGCTACCATTTGTTAATTTAAACCATGCTTAATACTCTGATATAAACATGAAATAAACATTGGCAACCAGCACCAAATTAAGTCATTATTTCATCATCAAGTAATGACTTCTATTGGTGTGAATAATGATCAGAATTGAGAGCTATTCTGATAGATACATCACCTAGTTGAACCCAGGCCTGGATAGTAATTACTCCATACATTTAAGAATATTAGTTTGAAACGAAAAGCAGCCATTCGTCTTCTTTTGATATTCTCTATTTTATGTGAATGATGAACAATCAATATCGAGACCACTATTACTGTTGCTTTGGTTTTAGTGATATATTTTTTCCTTTTTAAAGGTACGGTGTCACTACAACATCGCTCTAATCTAATGTAAACAGTTATCATACAAGTTATCCGCTTAAAAATAATGTGGACATCCGACCGTGAGTTATTCTATCTCTTCAAACCTTATTGCATCGGTCTGGAGTAACACATACACGCAGACACTCAACCATAAGATGGTTTACCAGTGCACAAAGATCAGACACTGCAATGCCGAATGAACTTATGTTAACAGTGTTTTCAAATCCTTGTTTTGTAAAGTTAAGTAAATTGATCATGTTGCCAACAATTGCACAGCAACCGGTTATTGGCATCTTTACCAAGGAGTTCATTGAATGAATGTAGGATGTGCTAATCAGAATTTAGAAGAAATTAATATATCTAGTCACATGAATAACATGAATGGAAGATGCATCACTGAGATAGAGAACAGAATAGGACAAGCAAACATTGCATTCTATCTTTGAAATGTGGTTTTATAGAAGAATGGTGAACATTAATTTGAGAGCCAAAGTAAGAAGTCTGGACGTTTTGAGGGAAGTTAAGTCGCAAAGACAACTTATCACAACCATCAGAAAGTAGAAGTCTTCATTATTTGGCCACATTATGAGAAGACAAAAACTGGAACATTGTGACAACTGGAAATATTTGTGGTAACAGAGAGGAAGGCAGCGTGAGACGATTCTTGACAGTCTGGTGTCATGGCACGGAAGGGAGTCAACACACGAATTGATCCATGACGTCGGAAATCACAATTTGTGGAGAGGCATGTTCGTTCACGCTAGCTTGCAAGGCACTGGATGATGATGCCGATTACTAGTTTCCCTCGCCTTTCAGGTGAACCCACTCCGACTTCAGAGGTACTTGTAATTTACAGCCGTATGTCATGGACGAGAAGTCAACATTTTAGTCTAGGGGTTGAACCCGCTTCCTCGGCATCATCACTCTGCTAGTTTAAGGACGAGGGCTCTGATAAATTCGGCCGTGATGACTTCTATCTGAATGTAAGTCCCATGATGGTTCAAGTATTCACATAATGACAACATAACAGCACTTAACTTCATGTCTCATGATGGTTCAAGTATTCACATAATGACAACATGACAGCACTTAACTTCATGTCTCATGATGGTTCAAGTATTCCCATAATGACAACATGACAGCACTTAATTTTATGGCTCATGATGATTCAAATATTCACATAATGACAACATAACAGCACTTAACTTCATGTCTCATGATGATTCAAATATTCACATAATGACAACATAACAGCACTTAACTTCATGTCTCATGATGATTCAAGTATTCCCATAATGACAACATGACAGCACTTAACTTCATGTCTCATGATGATTCACAGATTCACATAATGACAACATAACAGCACTTAACTTCATGTCTCATGATGGTTCAAGTATTCCCATAATGACAACATGACAGCACTTAACTTCATGTCTCATGATGATTCAAATATTCACATAATGACAACATAACAGCACTTAACTTCATGTCTCATGATGGTTCAAGTATTCCCATAATGACAACATAACAGCACTTAACTTCATGTCTCACGATAGTTCAAGTATTCACATAATGACAACATAACAACACTTAACTTTAAGTCTAATAGTGAGTGAGTGAGAGGTTGTGTGTATGTGTGTATGTGTGTGTGTGTGTGTGTGTGTGTGTGTGTGTGTGTGTGTCTGCCTGTATGTGTGAGAGAGTGAGAAAGTGAGTGAGTGAGTGTTAGTTAGAGAGTCAGCGAGTGAGTGAGTAAGAGAGAGTGAGTGAGTGAGAGAGTGCGTGAGAGAGTGAATTACTGTGTGTGTGAGAGAGAGAGAGAGAGAGAGAGAGAGAGAGAGAGAGAGAGTTTGTCTGTTTGTCTTTATGTGTGAGTGGGAGAGTGAGTTAGTGTGGTTTAGAGAGTGAATAGGTGAGTGAGAATGAGAGAGAATTTGTGAATATGTGTATTTGTATGTGTGAGTGAGTGTAAGTGTGAGAATGAGTGTGTAAGAGAGAGAGAGGGAGAGAGAAGGAGAGAGAGAGAGAGAGAGAGAGAGAGAGAGAGAGAGAGAGAGAGAGAAATAAGGAACGAACGAACGAACATACGAACGAACGACCTTTATTTTAAAAGAGTAACAAATTGGGCACGCAGGACCGTCTTACATTCGGCCCTTTCGATCATTCATCTTTCATTCATCAAATGTGCATGTTACATTTACATAGGGAAAAAAACATTGTCAAATTGATTTTGTAAGCATAAACAATGCATATTACGCATGATACATTCACATGGGGAAAAAAAACATTGTCAAATGAAAGTTGTAAAAAAGAGAGAGAGAGAGAGAGAGAGAGAGAGAGAGAGAGAGAGAGAGAGAGAGAGAGAGAGAGAGAGAGAGAGAGAGAGAGAGGGGGTGAGTGAGAGAGTGTGTGAGGTAGTGAATGAGTGAGAGAGAGTGAGTGAGTGTGTCTATCTGTCTGCTTGTCGGTGTGATTTCCTTTTAAGTGAAAGTTCAGTAGTTTGCCATTGCTTTCTGAAAGACCGGCATACTGCATGAAAACCAGCGCAAGGCGGTCTGCTTCCAAATTTCCCAAAACATGTTCCAACGCGGTATGCGGGACTGAGAACTGCATTCGTAGCCTCTTGTCACAGCGCCGGGTCAATTCCAACTCATAATTACAGCATACTTCAGTATATTATCTTTATTATCAATGTAGACATGAGAAAGTATGCCTATGTTTCACATGCCTGGTAGAATTACAGTGTATCTCTGTGGGTGGGAAGTTTTCAAATAATAACCACTTTTGCAGAATGTTTCTGTTCCGAATCTATTGCATACACTCGGATGGTAAATACAGTCCTGAACTCTTACGACGTTGGCACATAATCAGTGTAGTATAATAGTACACACCTGTCATGCTCGCTTGTTTATTTCTTCGCTGTTATCTTCCTCTTGTATTTTCCTTTCAATGTTTTAATTGCAATGATAATGCCTATACACATGTTGCTTTATTCGTGTACCATCTTTACGACTTTCGTGAAATACCGTTTCCAATTTATCTGAGAGAATGTTTTTCGGAGTACTAGTGTCAGAATGTGTTTTACTAGTATGAATAGTTTTATAAATACCTTCAGCAAAGTGTGTGTAATCATATGGAGACGTAATAGCGCAGCAGCTAGCAGGCTTGCCTGAGGCTGTGTGGTCGTATGTTCGTATCTCCACTGGGGCAGGGATTTCTTTTAATTAACTTGGACTCGCAGGTTGAACCACCCTTAAATATGTACTAGGAAATGTTTAGGGAAATAAAGACAGCCGGTGTGATATTGACCCCATCACCCATCGAGTTCCGACTGGTCTATAAACATATGGGGCTAGCACCATATATCACACACGCCACACGGCGTGGAGAAGAGTCCTTTACGTTGTTGATATTATGGAATCATAGAAAGTAGTTTATATTTGAAATATTTAACATGGAAATGAATACCACAAACCATCAGTTATACTGCGAGCCTAAACACTATCTGTTATTATAATTTGGATGTTAAACAGATCCAAGTGTTAAGGTTGTATTTAGTAATTGAATGGTTATTCTTTGTATTCATTATATGTCTGCTATCATTTAATTAAAGTTTCCACAAATATTATATAATAATACCCACCCACTGTCCACATTTTATATAGTGGAGCGGGTATTAATTTTAAAAGAAAAAAGCGAGTATTTGCAAACATAATTTTTGCATGCCATTACCTACAGTATTCCTTAAATTACTCTGAGCTATCATTACAAATCCCCGCCCTTATTTCTACTAGTGCAGATCATACCTGTGAATGTATTGCTAATATGATTTTTATGGCTTCAAAAATTCCCAGCGACTCATGTGCGAAACGTACAATTTGCAAATATTACAATTAACGTATCAAAACGTTTTCATATATTAACATGAAAAACGTTGGAAAAGATGTTTCTGTATAACATGAAAAATTTAAAAGTATACAATTTACAATGACACTAGCACGAAAACTACCTGCTTTGATTGATGTGAAATGAACAACAATAAAAATCTTACGCTGATATATGAAACACGTTGAAACGAACAATATCGGTTTTGTCCTCCGCAAGTAATTACATTATTCCAGCAACGTCCAACAACACATCTGTGTTTCCTGGTCTATTGCTTATACCATACATATTTAAATCTATTTATACCAGCTCGAACCGTTTATTTGAAAAATAAAGATTCTGTTCAGTATTTATGAAACTGATCAGGTGTTAAAAAACACGTATATATATATATATATATATATATATATATATATATATATATATATATATATATATATATATATATATGCATAATGGGGACGACCCGTTGCTGTGAAGTTTTGGAACTGCGACTAACTAACTTATATATATATATGAACCTCCTTGGTAAGATGCAAATGTAATTTATTTATTATAATAATCTTATTGTCCATTGAGCAATAATCGGCTGCTTTTGAATTGCTGGCAACATTATCAACTTACTTAACTTCACAAATTTGAAGAAAAAAAAATGTTAACATAAGTTTATTCGGCATTGCAGTGTCTGACCTGTGTGCACTGATGACCTTCTTATGGTTGGGTGCTGCGTGAATCTGTTACTTCAGACCGTTGTTATTGATGTGTATATATATACACACACACACACACACACACACACACACATGTATATATATATATATATATATATATATATATATATATATATATATATATATAATATTGATGAAAACTTATTTCATCAGTCATAACTTCCTTATGACTGATGAAATAAGGTTTGGAGAGACAATATATAACGGCAGGGTGTCTGCATTGTCTTTTCGCCGGATAACTTGCATGATAATTGTTTACTTTACACATGAGTGATGTTTGTGTGTCACCGTACCTTTAAAGGTGACAAATATTATCACAAAAACCAAAACAATAGTAATAGTGGTCTCGATATTTGTCAGCCAGTTACTGACAGCCATTCCTACTTACTATTCTGCATACATTGTCTGGAAGTACGACAGAGAAAAGAACAGATCTTTGCTAGGTCTCTGTAGAATCGACAACTGGAATCAAATTTAAATCTTAACCTTTTTTTAACCTGTTTGTTGCAAACAATAATGATTGGGGGATCGTTTATTATATTAGTTTTCTTTACTATATTTCTGCCGGTCTCTCTGGCTGAGGGGTTACACCACTTTCTCCGTAATCCCGTTTATCCACGCAGGGTCTCGCAGCGAGGCGAGAACTGGAAGCGGTTCGACCCGCGCTCGTGACTTGTGGAATAATTAGCCGGCCGCTCAGAAAGCAATGGCAAACTACTGAGCGTAATCTTGCCAAGAAATCAACATACAGCTGAAAGATGCTGATGTTGACAGCGATGTCCTGTAAAGGATATGCAAAAAAAAACAAAAAACAAAACAAAAAAACTATACTTCTAGTTGTAAATATACGTAGAAAAAGAAAGTGGTGGAATAGCACAACGTGTGAGGTCCAAAAGGATACAATCTCTCACAGAGACAAGAAGCTAGTCAGGATGATCTTTGTTATTTCTGTGATCCTCATTACCTGCTTCACACCAGAGATGATTGGATTCATTGTCATGAGCATTGAACATACCTTAAACGTGGGGGAGAATGTATCCTGGGTGTTTTAGTCCATGTATTCGTAATTCAAACAGTCAACTCCAGCGTAAACATATTTCTATAGTATGGGCACCAATTACATAATTATTTTCAATGAGTCATTTATAGTTTGCAGACACGGTCTAGTGCCTGATAATGACAAATACTTAGAAGGTTTTGATGGCCCCTAAATAATATTTAAAGCATAGATTTCTTAAATTGATATGATTTACTCATAATGTGAAATTTATCCGAAGTCCTAACTCACAGAAGAAAAACACATAAACTATTGACTACACGCAGTGTATCTAGTTGGGTGTTACCAGAAACAGATTTTATTCAGCATGTATGACACATCCGTGGACAATGGAAGCGGCCCTTTAGCAACAGCAATCACAATCATCTTTAACAGCAAATATGTCAGCTCTGGCCTGGGTGTGAATCCTTTTAAACATACCATCTGATTTATTGTTTGTAATGCATCACCGTGTTGCTTCTAAGTGCTTCCAGATATATATATATATATATATATATATATATATATATATATATATATATATATATATATATATATATATATATATATATATATATATACGTTTTAATGAAAGGTAAACCAAAGACATGCCATAGCGATAAACACAAATCAAACTAAAGATACCGACCGATATCACCACCGGTTAAATAATGTAAACAAATGTTAGAAAGAAACTATATATTCGGGACACATATTTCTGTATACATAAAAACACTCTTGATAAATGTATGACACGAATAATAATGACACGGAACGCGGAAAAGGGGTCACGTTTATAAGAAGAAATAAACATTTAGTAATGTCGAGATTTTCTAATAAAATGTCATTTTAGAAGTGTTTGCATCCGTTATAAAGAATATGTATTCAATGCTTATGCCAGAGAGAAAATATAAACGTCCAAAGGCAAGCAAGAACCATTTGTATCAATAGTGAGGCGCAGTCGGCCTGCCCGAAAAAGTCTAATGAATGTATAGTATTATATACAATTGTAAGAAAGAGACAAACAACATTCTTTGGTTATTTTATTAAAAGAGAGGCATTGGAAAATATCCTTGGAAAGATTATTGGAAGAAGAACGAACTTTATTTTAAAATGGTTATTACATTCTGCCCTTCTATCACACACTTTCATACATTATTTCATTCATACATCTTTCAAGGCTAACAGAGAGCAGCAACAATATAAATGGCTTGCATTATAAAGGCATGGGCAAAATGCGAACATCAATACTACACGATTCGAATGAACGAACGAAAGAACGAAAATCTTTATTTTCAAATGGTTCAGAATTGGGCATGCAGGCCCGTCTGACATTCTGCCCTTCTTCTCCATTTCCTCTCATACATTCTTTCATTCACCATCTCTTATGAAGCAATTCTTTGACAACAAAAGAACAATAAGCATTAAAAGGCATGAGGCTATGTTTAACATGGGCATCATGAATACCCAAGGTGGGTGTAACGTGCCATACATATGGGAATTTATGGCTAGTTGTCTTTCGAGATAATTTACCATTATTATTGTCTTTGTTGCTGTTTTTTTTTTTAAGGGGAGCATGTAGTCTGTCCTGAGATAGTGTTAAAACAGGTTGCGACTGTATGTATAATGATTGGTGGTGTCTTTGATTTCTTGTGGAAGATTGTTCCACAACTGAGTGGCAGAGTATGCTAAGCTTGTTTTATATAAGTCTATCCTAAGTTTAGGGACATAAAGTATACTTAGTCGTTCGCTATGTCTTGTGTTATATTTAAACAATGGCCAAAGGTAGCTTGGGGCATTTTTAAATAGGATTTTGTGAATTAGTTTAGCCTTATTAAAAAGTAGGCGTTTGTGGAGTGGCAGTATCTGAAGACGTTCATGTAGGTTAGAATTGTCTGTAAGCTTATCACCATTGATTAGACACACTGCCCATTTCTGGAGGAATAAAGGCGTTTTGTTATTGATTTGTAGCATCCATCCCAGATTTTGGAGCAATAATCAATATGTGTTTGTATGTGGGAAGTATAGAATATCTTTCTTGTGTTTTCGTCGATGAAATTTTTAATTTTGGCAAGTTGGTATACTTTTTTGGCTATTTGTTAACTAGAGCATGAACATGGGAATTAGATGATAAATTTTGATCTATGATAAGACCCAGTGCCTTGTGCTCGGTTACACTTTCTATAGGCGTGCTACCAATGTGCAGCTGAAGAGTTCTCTGCGAGTTTAGAGTGTGAAGTCTTTGCCTGGTTCCTATTAACATAGATTTTGTTTTAGAAATGTTAATTTGCATGCGGTTTGCATGACTCCAGTTAACTACACTATTTATTTCTTGTTGCAAGGATAATTCTAGCACATTACGATCAATAGCGTTTGTATATACTGTGCAATCGTCTGAAAATAGATCGCAGGACGATGACGGATATAAGGGAAGATCATTTATATCATCATCATCATCATCATCATCTTCCACTTCTGCCGTCAAGCGTCGTGGGGAGGAATAATTTGCGTTCCAGCGCCCGGTGGGCGGCACTGGCTATAAATGGCAAATAACAGAGGGCCAAGTATAGACCTCTGAGGTACTCCAGTATTAATGGTAATGGCTTGGGATAGAGATTTATTGTGTGATACCATTTGTTTTCTGTCTAATAAAAATGAGTTTATTAATGTCACTATATTAAAGTTCAAAACAATGTTTTCCCGTAGTGAATTTGAATAACGAAGACACAAACAATAGATTGCACGATTTATTGCCAGGCATATTTCGCTGCATCTCGTCAGGTACGTACTGCAGAAATCACACAATGTAAAGTGAAATAACTAGATAAATCCTTCAATCTGAAATATACACACATTCGCACAGTAACGTCGATTGTCTACCACGGTAATTTTAAACTGACTAACATGTCTTTCTGCTTGCACAAGGCCGGCTTATGCAGGTTGATCACTATGGCTTCAGCAAACCTTAACAACCGACAACTCTGTGTGTTGAACTACACACGGAAGGCACTGTCTCTTTCAACCACATGACCACTCTCGAGCACGTGTCTCGCGACCGATGAAGCAGGACTGTTCTGGTGTGTCGGCCTGCCTAGGCTACTATCTTCTGTGTGTAGTATCTTGTCCACCCAGTTCGGAATGTATTCCATAACCCTGTTATGTAACTGTCGCTCTGTTCTACCTATGTAGATGGCCTCGCACCTACATGTAAATTGGTAAATACAATTCGATTTGGTGTACAAAGCTACAGGTTCTTTAACTGCTGGGGTGGGGATCGGTGTGGTTTTGTACCTGATAACCGGAATTGCAGCACAGAATGTTCGCCCGACTGCTGTGTGGCAGTAACCATAACATTACAGTTACAGGTCCACCAACTATAACATTACAGTTACAAGCCCAGAAACCATAACATTACAGTTACAGGCCCATCAATCATAACATTACAATTACAGGTCCATCAACAATAACATTACAGTTACAGACCCATCAACCATAACATTACAGTTACAGACCAATCAACCATAACATTACAGTTACAGACCCATCAACCATAACATTACAATTGCAGGTCCACCAACCATAACATTACAGTTACTGGCCCACCAACCATAACATTACAGTTACAGACTGACACACATTGCAAGACAATCCCACAAGCAATAACATGATTGTTACGTACCCACACACTATAACATGACTATCACATCCCCACACACTATAACATGGCTGTCACATACACACAAACCAATAGATGACTGTCACATACCCACAAACCAATACATGACTGTCACATACCCACAAACCATAACATGACTGTCACATACTGTCAGAAGTCGGGGTGCGCCACAGCCTAGATGAAAGTATTATTCACTGTGTCAAAGTGTTAGAGACCACTAGGGTAGACTAGGGACAGAAGAGGGGCAAGGACTGATAGGACATAGAGATAGGACCTCTATAAAGGGATAGACAGAGTAGAGACAACACCCAAGCTAGGACTTAGGAATAGTTATAAGACCAGACTCGGGTGGGGACACTAACGTGTCATACGTAGGACAACAGAGGGACCAACCCCGAGGATAGGGGATGGGGACATTAGGTCACGGAGAATACCCGTGACGACGTAAACTGTAGTAGAACTTTAGGGTTAACAAGTACTAGACAAGAGTACTACGTGACAGATAGAACAGCACGGAGAGTTGCTGACCGCACGGGGGATTTTGACCACGTAGGCAAGCGACGGGCTGAGTTGGATCAGACACCGACGAGACGGCTTCCCGACAGGACTTGTGTTTTCCGACAGCCTATATCAAGTGTAGTGAACGCATGTTATATTAGCGAGAGAGTTGATTGTGTTTATTGCTATATATGCTGTGTGAAGAGAGGCGACCATTGTATTCATTTGACAGGCCGATAACGCCTTGTCGCAAGTGTGTGATTATCAGGCTTTGCCTGTAATAAAACCTTGAAATCATCTGTACAAGTGAAGTTATCTGTGAGGTATAGATGAAGTCGCAAGAATGCCTGTGCTTGTAATGTAGGACTGTGACACACTGGCGAGCAACCCCAAATAGTCAGAAACTGACTAGGGACAAAATCTATATGGCTGAACTACAGATTAAGCCATGAATATCCAACATACAGCTCCAAATGGCTCGTTACTAAATTGAAATGAATTGTGCTGAATATTCTCCAGGGAATAGGAAAGAGAAGGTTAGCTAAGATAGATTTTTAAGTCCAAATTTACGGGTAATTGACAACTATCCCAGTACAGGTTTTTCTCTCTGACTGCTCCCTTCCTTGGTGCACACCTAGTGTGGGTGAGGTATGTGTGTGTTTTGTGGTGTGTGAGTGGGGGTATGTGGGGTGGATGAGTAAGGGTATCTGTGTGGGTGTGGGTGGGAATATTGTGTGGTATCTGGGTGGGGGATATGTGTGTGGTGTGTAAGTGGGGATGTGTTGGTGAGGGATATGTGTGGTGCGTGGGTTGGGAATATTGCGTGGTAGGGGGTGTATATGATGTGCGCGTGGGGGATTGGGTTAAGACATGTGTGGGTGGGTGGAAGCTGTATGTGTGGATGGTGGGGGGTGTGTGAGTGGTTTGGGGATGTATGGGTGGTTATGGAGATGTGTGTGTGTGGGAGGGGGGGGGGGTAGGGACATGTCAGTTGGTGGGGATGTGTATATATGGTTTGGGGATGTGTGAGTGGATGTGCGATGTGTGGGTTGGTGGGGGATTGTGTGCGTGGGTGGGGAATATGTGGTCGATGGAGATGTGGCTGGGGGATGGGTGGTTTGAGGTGTGGTTGGGCGTGGGATGTGTGGGTTAGTGGGGGAATGTTTGTGGGTGACGAGTGTGTTTTGGCTGGGGGATTAGATGAGGGTAGTTGTCACGAAGTGTGTGTGTGGGTGGGGGATGTGCGCGAGGGGGATGGGTCGGTTGGTGGGGTATGTATGTGTCCCTGGTGTGCGTGTGTGTGGTTAGGTGGGGGTGTGCGTGTGGGTGGGGTGATGTATGGATAAGTGGGAGATGGGCCTCATAACATAGTAATAAGCCTTGTTTATGTTTACAACATTCATTTCACAATGTTTATTTTTCTTCCTATGTAAATGTATAATGCTCTTGATGAATGAAAGACGAGTGATTGGAAGGGCCGAATGTAAGACGGGCCTGCGCGCCCAATTTGTGACCCTAATAAAGTTGATTTGATTTGATTTGGTGTCTAAGTGAACCCCCACCAATGTACACACACAACACGTATGCACAATTGGAATTAAAAATATAACGACAGAACTATGAGTTACAACAAACTACAACATTTATTGGCTATCATTATTATTATACATCTGATGTTTTTCAAGATGATGATGATGATGATGAAATCATATAACATATTGATAGTGATGACAAACATTACATAACTTCAATGTTACTTGAACTATCTGGATCTGTGGTCCAGATCCCCTCTCTCCAGTAGAAACAAAACAGCTTGCTGGTATTCTGACGCGTGTCAGTCCTGGCACTACCTGGTTGTCACTCGTTTTTGAGATCTATACCCAGGCGCTCTTATTGAGAGCTAGGAAGAAAGCCAAGAATGTGTTATATCTAGTTCTACATCAGTACAATCCTAAGTACTAGCACACCTATATACAATGACCAGTCTGGCCAAGTGTATCTTCCAGCTCTACTGCGTTCACCAACCTCCTTCTCCCTCCATATCTCTGTCCTACGGTCTTAGTCTGTGACGGGCTTTTCAATTGTCTCACACGCCTGTAATTATTACATTTCTGCCGTCCCATGTCCATGTCGCTAATACCGACATTCTGGGTCGTACATCCGCTCCGTCCAAAGTTGGTTTAGCAGCCCACAGGTTCGGTAATGGTATCATAATAGTACCTGATCATCCGGGCTTACAAGCCGTGACCAGTACCTGTGCCAGGTTTTCGTGAATTACCGTGAACGCACGCCCACAATACACTGAAAAGATTTCGCACCATATACCATATACCAATTATGGGTAATGTATGTACCATTACACCTCTGCTCCCAACACAATCGATGGCCAATGTGCCAATGCGCACACAATAGCATAACACCAATTTATTCTTAGTGAGTTACCTTATAACAAATCAACATCAAATAAACCTAAGGTATGCGAATTCAAATTGGCATATGAGGTTATTCTTACATACATTGTATAATGCAAAAAAAAAAATAAGCAATATCCTTATCTACACCAACTGGGAAACATAGTTTCCATATATGTAACAGGCCAAATACTGTCTGCCGAGTGCATGCCCTGAGTATAACAACAATAATGCATACGGCAATTCAAATATATCAAATCTCAAGTACTTTAACATAATAGCATAATGCATTATTAATTAGTAATAATATTGTATAGCTACAAAATGAGATATACAACAAGTCTAATTGAAGTGACCATACAGAACAGCCATATTGCTGATCTTCCCGATTTAGTCACCACTTAGTCACTTCTGTGGTAAGAATTAAAAGGAATATAGTCAGTTGACTATATTCTGTACCAAAAAAAAATGCACACACCAAAAAGAGACTAGTCTAGTTTAGAAAGGGATGGCAAACCTCTGCTAAAACACATAAAAGTATACACCGAACTGAGAAATAATAGTGCACACTCGAGTAACCTGAGACAAGGGTAATTCTTACAATAACCTAGGTCAGATATAGACTGAAAGTCAGTACATACATCTAAAAGACATGACTAGTTACTAAGAAATAACTTTCCTAGTGAAATCTAGCAGACATATGACTACAGACATTGAAATGGTTGCCTACCTGTTTCGACTGATTTTCGTAACTAACATGAAACAGGTCTAGCATGGGTTTTTATACCTAGCCTAGAAGTAGACACTTATCTCCCAGGAATTCCAGTCATAAATTCTTCCTTATCTCCCCCATGGCGTTAATTGCAATTCTCACTTCAAAACTGGCCATCATTCACATTCCTCCAGTCCTGCACTAATTGCCTTGTCAGATCTGTTTCACACATTCCTACAGGGCAGACACATTATCTCCCAGTCTGTCCAGTCATAAATTCTTTCTGAACCACTAACCATCACCATAGCGTCACACCTGGGCGATTTTGAGTTGCCAGCCCCAGATCAGTTTCACAGTCTGCCCTCCAGTGGGGTGTAATTATCAGTTTGACATGTAACACCTTTAAGCAGGACTGTCTGTGTGATTTCATTCTGGGTTTAGTGCAATTCCCACCGTCCTGTTTTAGTAGCCAGCAGCCATCTGTTCTGACACTTCACAGTTGAATGGGTTCCTTTTGCTACAACATTTTATGCCTCTATGTGTGCAGGCCTGATTGTTCTGTCTTCAATTTCTCCTTTATTGTTCTTTATTATAGAGAATTGCCTTTGTTCTTCTGCAACTTCTCTACATGGTCTATCAAAAGTGAACCGAAACTTGTTCTGGGATGTAAAGGCTGCATTTTACGACACATACCCACAAACCGTAACATGACTGTCACATACCCACAAACCAATACATGACACCTACCAGTCGCTGCAAAAGAAATTACAGACCTGGAGGTGTTGTTGCGCAATAAATTTCCTAAATCATCCATGTTCATTTCATCAATCATTCCACCGTGTTACGGTTCCAGTGTCGTACTGACAGACGCTGCAATCTAACTCTGTGTAAATATTTTAAAGGTAACAACATTAATTTCATTACTAATACTCCGAACTTTACATCGCTGTCAGGGGCTCCTAAGAAAAAACTATATAGGGATCACATACATTGTTCCAAGCTAGGAAGCAGCATACTAGCGAAGAACATAAAATATCCCGAACGTGCACAACAATCAGTACTAGTGAAAGAAGTAAACCGAGCTTCACCTCCGGCAACAGCCATCTCTCAGTGTTCAGAAAACACTACCTCTCTTCCCACACCACCCTTGCTCATACCCCAGGAATGCAATGTCATGAATAGCAACCCTTGCTCCAATGCAAATGTTGCTAACTATAATAATTTGTTTCTTCCCTTACCCGTAAAGCAATCTCCCCCCCCCCCCACACCCCCTCACCATGTCAACTGGGACATTATTAAACAATGATGCTGCACCTATGATGCCTGCTTCCAATGTAGGCACTTCCAGTGACACTCATAGCGGTCGCCCCTCGTTGGACGGTAATCTACACTCCTATCAGTTGAACCTGGGTAATGTTGCCTAGTAAGTAAAACTGAGATTCCCAGCTGGTTATCGCGAGCTACAGTTCTCAAGCCAAGTATTCCCATGGTCACAGTCGCATATCGGTTTCAGTGATCAATCGCTATCAACAGCTGTTTCGCAAAGACAAAGATCATCTACACACTAGTAGTTTACTGATTCACATAGCGTGACGTCTGTGGATCAATTATACATGGGGACCGAAGCTTACGGTGCTGAACAAGTCTCACCAGCAAATCCATGTGAAGTGCTAGAAGTTCTGTAAACCAAGAAGATGTGATTCTTTCCAAGGGGACTTTAGAGTCGTCACCAAAATTCCATAGTTTTCTTAGAACGCCCACCTTCTACTCCTTTGGTCCGGTCAGTTGCGGCCAGACGTTTGCTATCCTGCATGAAACAAGTAGATAAAGCCACCACACATTCGCGACGAGCTGCTAGACTCCCCACGAGCTCCTGGGTCTCCTCAATTACATGTTACGTTTCGAAATTTAGTCACAACAACACCACATCTGTGAGAGGTTTACCCCGTAAATAATCACCAGAAGCTCTCAAGCCGACGCTAGGCGCATACCCACAATATGCCTTCCCCAGGAACCCCTAAGCCAGATCCTGACGAGAGCATTTACTCGAACTATCCCGGCACACGGACCTCGGCTCCAGAATCTCGAGGCAGCGTACATGTGGATTTACCACCCGTAAGACACTCCACCCCAGAAAGTAGCTCGATATATGGGAACTTGAGCGGCAATGTACGATGAAAACGCATACGACGCTATGGCCACTCCTTCAACTTCTCCAAGCTCTAGATAAAAGTGGTGATGAACAATTTGTCTGCGATGAGCATTTACGCCCAGGTCAACAATCAATTCTAGGTTACTCAACTCTGGTAGATAAAGATCTGGTCCTATCCTTTGATGTTTTCTTTGACGGTCAGAAAGTGGTTGGGCTGGACGATGATAACTTTCATGCCTTTGTAAAATACAAGGATCTGGCAATGAGTATGTTTTACGATTCTGAGTGGGAAAAGGAATTCAAGTCTGCATGTAACGAAGAAGAGGAAGGAGAAGGTCAAGAAAACTATACATACTGTAACAGTCTAATGCTGTTTAACTGACTGCATAAGGTCCTACCAAAGAAACACTACCGACCTATTTTGTCGTGTAAAACTGGAGATGTTGAGAACTCGTATATCACTGCAGCACTCATTCCGAGCTGTAAGAAACAACCAAATTCTAACCCAGTGGCCTTTACCGACAACAGTCATTGATTTCTACCGGCTTTTGACCCAGTACATGATGTCTTTGTTAGTGGCATTCGAGCGGGATTTGAGCAATGAGGACGTGACAATTGGTCCCCATTTATCTGAAGGGGAGGCAGATACAAAAAAGATGCTCATTGTTAAACATCAAGACTTCATGGCTGGATTTGTGTGGTGTCTGAGAGGTTCAAAGAGTTATAGTCATCGTCAATGAAGAAAACACGCCTGAAGTCGATAAACGTTTCGTTCAATGTGAATACAGTCTTTCACACCTGTCATGGAAAAGCAAAGACCTTGAGCCTGAAACTCTGATGACCTTGCTGGAAAAATTCGGGCAATGAAACCAGCTGGGGAAGAAAGAACGTTGTTTACATGCTCTTCAAGCCAAGACAGCGACGGGTGTGCTAGACTGGTGCTGGAAATTCGCGATCTGCAGAGAGACATATTCGGGTGTAACCAAGCTGTGATCCAGCACAGCACATTTAAACTATTTGGAACAGGCCTTCGTTGGTAATGTTTGATCCACAGGTTCTAGTTATTTCACTACAGACTCTATCTAAATACTCAGGGGTTTGGCAACAGGAAGCAGATTCTCAGCGTACTTAAAGTCGATCTGTTTGTCCTGCATACTTTATGGCATTGATGATGTCTGATCCATCCATTTCCCTTACCTTCTGGATCACCGCTATGTCCGCCTAACGACCGGCTCGCTTGTTGCCTTTCACTGCTAAGTACCCTGGTACATAGATGCTTGCTTGCTTGTGTTCGCTGGCTGTAAACTCCAGCGTGAAGTCCTGTATGTCGGATGAAGACATCATGTTGTCCAACATCAGTGTGATGTCATACAGGACCTGTTTGCGTGAGTATCCGTTGTCCCATGTCTGACTTATTGGTGTGCAGACTGGTGGTTCCTCGCCGTGCAGGCAGACACTCTCCAACTTCGGAGGAGTACATAGATGAAACGTAGCATGGTTAATTGTGATGTGTTCAGTGTGTCGAGCCACTCGTGGCATATGATGCCAGTGTGATCCTTCTTGAGAATGTCGATTGAGTTTCTCACCATGCATGTGTGTGAATACTTTTGTGTCCCGAGCCAAATCAGGGCATTTCTTACATCTATTGTTTAATTTGTAAGGCTGCTTGTTGTCACTGCAAAGGCGCCACTTACTTCCTTGACAGTTTTGCATATTTTGTATGCTTGCTGTACTTGCTCGAATGCCCGAACACTCTGCTGGCCCTTGATCACAGCCAATATGGCTCAACAAATTGTATCCCTGGTGCATCCAAGGATGATCCGTATGGCTTCATTTTTTTCCGAGTCATTATATTTGTGTGGTGATTACTGTCAAAATGGACATTAATAATAGGATGATATGTAGAGAACAAAATATTAATTCATATTGTCTTCTTTTTGAAAACAATGTTATATAACACCTAAATTGCAAAGAAATATAGCATATATAATTATGTAAACGAGTGGCTTTTCAACAATTTCTCATCTTCATTTTGTTCAGAAATGTTCTAAATGTCCCAAATATTTCATCATAGGTCTTCCCTGTAACGAGAACTCATATGATAGTAGACAAAGATATTAACACTGGAGTTAGCTGTTTGAAACATGAATGGAAACGACCAAACCAGCCAAAATATATTGTCGTATGAGGCTCCCATCATGAAATCTGGTACCAGGGCCATGGCTGTGAAGCATATCATTCCTGGCGTGAAACAAATGATCAGTATCAGGGCAATCAGGACCACCATCCTCACGAGTTTCTTGTCCCTTGTGGAAATAATTTCCTTCCGTGAATCATAAGTCGAGGTTTCTCTCCATTTCGTGTGTCTTTTGAGATTGATCAGCAGGGCAGTAGTGAAGACTATAAGAAGAAAGAAGGAGCCTGCTTGCATTGTTGCCTGCAACACAAAGCTTATACGCTCCACATGTTCTCGGTCCTGAAAGCGTTTCAGTGCGAGCATTGATCTGTTCTTCTTCGGGAAGAACTTCCAGTCTATATATGTTGTATAATACGACGGAATGGACGTGAGCATCTGGCTGATGAATAGGCAGGCTACAATAGCTGCTGTTCTTGTTTTGGTTATGATGGTTTTTATCTTCAAAGGGAAGGCTACACAAAGGCACCTCTCGGCAGTTATGAAAACTGTAATGAAACAGGTTATACGTGCAAATAAACAGTGAGGCCAAGCTGCGGTTAGGTACAAGATTTCTGAAAATGCGACAGAGGTATCCGAATTGTCGAACAATGGATTCGCGCATATGGTAAACCATAACATTGACACCAAAGTAAATATATCAGATATGGCAATGCCAGACAAGCTGATATTCATTGTATTTTCATATCCTTGGATTGCGAATATCCGCAGGTTTATTATATTAGAGACGATACCGAAACAAGCAATAATGGTGCATATTACAATATAATTGAGAATTCTGGATATTTCTCGTGCTTGCTTTCCAAGAATTTCGTCGAAGACATCTTCATTTGACAGATATGATTCACTGGTATTTCTGTAAATCAATGATCTGTTTGGCGTAACCATTGTCTTGGTTACAATGCTGGCCATTTTGATCTGAATTTAAAAGAAAATACCATTTTAGAATAGATTCTTTCCCTCAAAGATATACACATTTATTTTCATGATCAATGTGATATTATAACTTATTTTACAACATACAGATTTCTCATTTCTCAGTAGGGAATTTAGTAAAGATGAACAGGTGTTGGATTTTTAAAGCATATACCAGAATGTAAAAACAACAAAAGTTAGTGCTTACGCATATAATTATGTATATAATTGCAGCGTAGTTGCCAGTATATTCATCTGTCGACCCAATGGTCATTGGGATAATCACCCTCCCCCCCCCCCCCCCAAGCCTATAATTTGTGTCATCACACACAATGATCCTCCCAACCTAATAATATAAGTAAAGTAAACAAAAAGACCCTTTACACACCTTCGGGTACACTGTACATACAGTGCTACACTATATTTTACAGACCAATCGGCGCGAGGGTGCCTGGTGTGGTCTGTATCCACGCCGGTTGACTGAATTTCCCAAGACATCTATTGGTACCATTTTTAAGCTGGTTCGACCTAGAAACCAACTCATATTTTGTTCTCTAAAATCTGAATAAATCCCGATGCGAATGAAATCCATGTTCGAGCCCACACACGTGCGTCTAGCCACTGCGCTATGGCAGCTCCCGGTAGATCTAACAATATGACCTCACAAATTGTCATGGTAGGTAGAACGGACAGTGTGATACCAATCACATCACTCAACCAGTGATGTTTGGTTCAGGAAACATTCTCCTAGAAATACGTCACCAATATATCATACTATCATATTAGACTAGAGCAGGGGCCACCAAACTACGGCCCGCGGGCCAGATCCGGCCCGCGACGTCATTTCATCCGGCCCGCCGACTGTACTCGAACCTGCTTGATATAACGTATGGAACACGAGACGTTGTGATACAGTTTAAATGTAAATATTACGTTTAGAATAATAGATCTTCACACGTGCGGAGACCAACTGGCTGTTATGTGTCTTAAATTTACTATTTTCAGTTGCAAGTTATTGTATCTAGATTTTCGTGTTTATTGTAATGTTTGCTTATTTCGCTCTATCCCAAGTTCTTCCTCGGCTCGTGGTAGCGCCGACTACGCTCTGACGTTACTATGGTTTTCATGGCAACACACACGCGCATCTTTCCCTCCCCCAGATGTGCCCGGCTGTTAACACAGGTCCTATGCTCCAGAAATAATTACTTATTTATCAGTTATCAGTTGGAGTATCTTCATTGCACTCCGTACATGTCCATAGGTGCTCAGATCCTCCCCCCAGCATATGCATCAGCGTCCGGTGGCTAATAGTGCCAGTTCTGTGTTGGGTGACGAGGTGCCTTGTTTTCCCGATGTACCTCTCGTGTCTGGCCGTGCCGATTCTTACTCCAAAGTCTTTCATCCTGGACAGCGATGTGGATTCACTGACGTCAAAGTCCTCTGTTCTCGCCATATCTTTGAGGACGTTAATAACATCGGCACGATCCATGGGCTGGCCTCTACAGGGAGGGCAGAGCCAGCCAGTTTATCAGCTCGTTCATTTCCCTCGACTCACGCATGTCCCGGGACGAAGACGGTGACTTTTCGGACAACAGACTTCCGCAGCGATTCAGTCCACTGTCTACGTACAGATCCAACTTCGACCTTCTGAATCATGCTCATTGAATCACTTAGTACACACACGTTGGTATAATGCTGTGATTCTAGCCATAGGAAAGCCTGTGTTACTGCCATCACCTCCATCGTCATGCTGCTCGTGGTCACAGAGTGGGCACCACTGGATTCTTGAACGGTTCGGCCCGCTGAACGGGCTGTAAATGCCCACGCACTTCTCTGCTGCTTTACAACAGATCCATCTGTATAGATGAGCACTTCGGGGCTATCTGAGTGTTTATAGATGAGCGCGTTAACCTCTTCATTGACAGCGGCAGGGTTCTGCTCTCTGTACCGTCTGTCGAGTGTGATAATAAAATTCTTTATGTAAGTCATTAATTTTATAGGTATGTAACATAGATTTAGTGATAGGTAAGTGAACTACAAGTGTGAATAGAGGCAATAGAGGAGCAAAAATAGCATAAATATGGCATGGAAACCTCGTGTTATTTCGAAAATATTATCCCCTGGTCAGAAGAATTCCCTGGTCAAGGTGTAAATCGAGCTGGTCTCTAAGTCACCGTTTTTCAAGCTTTCTGCTGGAGCTGATCCTCCCACAAATGTTTACGTTGCTCAAGAAACTTTGTTCGATGATCCAAGTGTTTGTCTTACTTTATGTAATAAACCAGATGGGCAAAGATGTTGCATTTAGGCGATTTCAGTCTTTTCAACGGAACCCCTGGCTGCCACTCACGGAACACGGGTTGAAAAACTCTGCTCTAGGCTGTTTATTTAGGTCGCCTTGTTTATATATTTTATAAATCTTATTATGAGATACCAGTGACTCATAGTCCTCTGCTTTTCTCGTGTTTCAACATATCCCGTGTACTTCACCTTCATTATGGCTACTAAGAAAAGAAAAGTGGACGCCGAGTGTCCCGTTTTCAATGAAGAATAGGGAGTAAAGTACTTCTTTGTGGAAACAAATAACCAGAAAACCAATTGCATAATATGCAGCTAAAGTGTTGCCGTTTTGAAAGAGTACAATCATTGGCGTCACTACGAAACAAAACATCAATCAACATATTGAAAGTTTTCTGGAAAGTTACGCTTTGAGAAAAATGAGTCCATGAAGCGTGGTTTAGAAACACACAGAAATCTATTCACGAGAAAGTGTGCTAAAAATGAATCTGTCACTCGTGCAATTTTCAAAATAGTGCATAAGAAGGCAGAACGAGGACAACCGTTTACTGATGGCAACTTCCTCAAAGAGTGTATGGTGGAAGCAGCAAATGACTTGTGCCCTGAGAAAGCCGATTTGTTTGGAACTAGCAGCCTTTCAGCAAGTTCAGTTGTGCGATGAGCAGAATAACTTGGAGAGAACATAGTGCTACAGATACGCGAGAAAACTAGGAACTTGTTGTGGTATTCTCTGGCTCTGGATAAGTCTACTGATCTCTCGAGTATGTCACAACTTCTCGTGTTCATTCGTGGTGTCAATTTGACTTTCAGATAACGGAAGAGTTGGCATCCGTTTGCAGCATGCATGGAATAACAACTGGAAAAGACATTTTCGTGGAATTGAAGAGGTTTTGCAAGACTCTAACCTTCAGTGGAATCAGCTTCAAGGTGTTACAAGTTAATGGCGGAAAAAACATGGCTGGAGTGAAGAAGGGTCTGATGGGGCAGATTAGGACTCATTTGGAAGATTTGCAAATTCCAAGCGCTCTGTTCATACACTGCATCATAAATCAGCATGAACTCTGCGTGAAAGACTTAGATATTACTTGTGTACTGAAACCAGTCGTTTCTGCTGTGAACTTCATTCAGGGAAATGCACTCAATCACCGTCACATCCAGGCTTTTCTTGAAGAAATTGATTCTGAATTGTGTGACTTACCTCATCACACATCAGTGAGGTGGCTCAGCTGCGGTAAAGTCATGTTTCATTTTTACAATCTCCGAAATAAAATATATCTTTTCATCACTGAACAGATAAAGCTGATCTGCAGCTGTCAGATCCTACCTGCATGTCAAAGTTGTCATTTTTGGTCGACATCACATCCCACATGAATGAACTGAATTTGAAACATCAGGGAAAGTATAACTGCGATATCTACAGAATCATCAAAGGATTTTGGAGGAAGCTGTCATTGTGTGAAGCATAACTGGAAGGAGAAAACTTTTCTCATTTTCACTGTTTCAAAGAGTGTTGCGCTACAATCGCCGAAGATGTCAACCTCGATTCCCCGGAAAAAAATTATTCGTGACTTGAAGAAGCATTTTTTGAAGAGATTGTCAGATCATGACATAATTGAGAGTGACATTCTTCTTTTCCAGAATCCGTTTGATTGTAACCTTGATGATGCGCCAGTTGAATTACAGTTGAAGCTCGTTGATTTACAAGCAAATGTCTTGTTTAAAGAGAAGCACAGAGAAGAAAAACTTATTGAATGTTTCCGCTGCTTACCTGATGTTGAGTTTCCGAAACTGAAGAAATTTGCCGGTGGTATGGCATCTTGATGTGCAGGTGTGGTTTCTGAGGAAAATGCAAAGAATACCATGGACAGCCAGAAAGACCAATGAACAAGTTCTTCAAGAAACAAATGAAAATCATAAACTGATTAGAGACATTAGACGTAGACAGTCACAATTTTTGGGGCATGTTATGAGAAGAAATAATCTGAAGAACTTGGTGACAACTGGTAAGATCGAGGGGAGCAGACCAAGGGGAAGACCTAGAAGCAAGTACCTGGATAGTTTGGCCTTGTGGCATGGTCGAGACAGAAACACGAAGCTGATCCACGACTCTGGTGATCCAGTGAGATGGCAGAACATGACCACCCACGCTTACCGGCATGGCTTGATGGATGGATGGATGGATGGATGGATGGATGGATGGATGGATGGATGGCATCCATTTTTAGAACAATTTATGTTTGTTAGCAAACATTTGTTTAAACACATTGAACGAGATTGACTAATGACCATTTGAAAGCAATTCTCTTGATTGGATGCAGCAATTCCAAACTAAACATTGATGATATCTTCAAAGCCAAATATCAGTTTTACGAATCTCACTAACCTTTTTCGCTGCTTAGTTTGTGAGATTCGGGTATGTGCACACTATGTCTAATGTAACTATCTTCTGCTAACGTCGCCTTCTTTGATAATGTCTTTTTTTTTAAAGTAAATTAGTATGTTGGTTGTCTTTGTTTTTGTGCATTGCACGTCCCTCACCCATGATTAACTTAGATTTTCGTCTTTTCCCCCAGAGCTTTCGTTCTGGCTTGCAAGTATTGTTAAAGTTAGTTGCATTTCCTTTACAGGACATTTGCAGTCAACACCAGCATGTTTTGCTATTGTTGATGTCTTGGCAAGTTTACGTTCAGTAGTTTGCCATTGCTTTCTGAACGGCCGACACCCTTACCATAGCATTAAAAAAAACTAGCGTAACGCGGTCTACTGCCAAATCGCTCGCAGCTGTGTTTCGAACGCGGGTATACGGGATTACAAACTGCGTCCGTAAGACCTTCGCCACGGAAACCGACGCAAGTATTGTACAGAATGAGTATCCGGCCCGCCGTGAAAAAAGTTTGGTGACCCCTGGACTAGAGTATACATATTTAATGATTGTCTTTGTAATTGTCAATTAATACTTTCAATCAAACAGCGGCGATGGCGTGCTGCAGTGTGTTATTATCATTATTGTAATCTCATTATCATCATCATCACCCTGAAAATGTCCAACTTTCATGTTTCGCTTGTATAAAATTTACATGTTTCTCATTAAATTCCATAAACATTCTTATCTGACAGAAAGAATTTAGCACATTAATCACAAGTGGCTGTTTTAGTTAACAGAATAGTTATGTTTGGATTAAAGTACAACTACCAGGTGTCTGTTTATAGGAACACGTTAAGATCTTGTAGAGAACTTGCTACTCCACGTCTCTTCCTACGAACAGGTTAGGAGCTATTAAAGCTTGCTTCACAGTGTCGGTTTATTGGAACTTGGTATGCTGTGTCTGTTTATAGGAACAGGATATCATCTTCTAGAGAGCTTCATACCACATATATGTTTATATGAACAGGGTACCATCTTATAGAGATCTTGATACCGTGTATCTGTTACTGGGAACAGGGTACCATTTTATAGAGAGCTTGCTACCGCGTGATGTTTCTGGGAACAGGGTAGGATATTATAGAGATCTTCATACCCCATGTCTATTCATAGGACTAGGGGATAATCTTATAGAGAGTTTGCTACGCCGTGTCTGTTTGTGGGAACAGGATACCATTTTATAGAGAGCTTGCTAACCCGTGATGTTTATAGGAACAGGGTACCATCTTATAGAGATCTTGATACCCTGTATCTGTTACTGGCAACAGGGTACCATCTTATAGAGATCTTGATACCCTGTATCTGTTACTGGGAACAGGGTACCATTTTATAGAGAGTTTGCTACCCCGTGATGTTTCTATGAACAGGGTAAGATATTATAGAGAGCTTTATACCCCATGTATGCTTCTAGGAACAGGATACCATTTTATTGAGATCTTCATACCCCAAGTCTATTTATAGAAATAGGGGACAATCTTATGGAGAATTTACTACCCCGTGTCTGTTTCTAGGAACAGAGTACGATATTATAGAGAGCTTCATACACCATGTATGCATACATTGTCTATTCATATGAACAGGGTATGATGGTTTAAACAGTTTGCTACCCCGTGTCTGTTTCCAGGAGCAGGGTATATTATAGAGAGCTTCATACGCCATGTACTTTTCTAGGAGTAGGGTACGATGTTATAGAGAGTTAGCTATCACATGTATTTTCATATGAATAGGGTACGATCTTATAGAACATATGCCTTTATATTTTTTAAACTGTGACTAAAACACTGATGCGTAGACCTCTATAGTATTTAAGATACCAGCAATGATGGTGTGTTTGCACAATGCTACCCCTTTTTTTTTTCTTATCTTTGTCACTTTGCTACCACACTACGGTGTAGAAAGAAAACATCATTTTTCAGTCATGTATGATCAACAACACATGGCGTAGGCATTCATGTCTGTCCATAGATCTCTGTCCTTGGTGTTTTGGATCAATTGTACTGCTGACATTTTTTTCTGTGTATAGCTTTTTTTCTTCTAATTTTGGAAACAGAGCCTGAGCAGCTAGCTAGCTGCCTTTGTGGCCTGCTCTTTCACGCTGCCGAGGGATTATCACCGTGTACAACAAGCCCACAGGTCCTTCTTGTTTTTTGCCCGTACCCGAGAAGTTTAGATCGCAGATCTGCCACGTCAGGCTGAAGAAGGAACATGTCATCAACGCCGTAAATCGTACCTAGTCTACTCGGGGTCGTGGCGGACGTCGTAAACTAAACCACTTTATATTCAATAAGATGACATCACAACAGAACCTATACATTTCTGGGGACCCTTGTCACCATTGCAATATCATGGGAAATACATTCACAGGTACTGATCGACACTCATAGAAGTCTATGTGGACGCCTGCGTGAGTCATGATTTGCCGAACAAAGATCAGTACGACGTACAACTGGGAAATTAACAGCTCTCTTTCACAATAGATGACGAACGAACTACCACAATGTCATTGAGATGTCTTTATGCAAAGGCTACATGGATGCGTTTATTGGAGATGTTATCGTGAAGCGCTCAGTTTCATACGGCACGCATTCTTTTCTTTTCTAGGACTTTCAAGTTCAGTTATCAGTTATCAGTTATCAGTTGGGGTATCTTCGTTGCACTCCGGACATGTCCATAGGTGCTCAGATCCTCCCCCCAGCATATGCATCAGCGTCCGGTGGCTAATAGTGCCAGTTCTGTGTTGGTTGACGAGGCGCTTTGTTTTCCCGATGTACTTCTCGCGTCTGGCTGTGCCGATTCTTACTCCCAGGTCTTTCATCCTGGAAAGCGATGTGGAATCACTGGCGTCAAAATCCTCTGTTCTCGCCATATCTTTAAGGGCGTTAATGACATCGGCACGATCCATGGGCTGGCCATCTACAGGGGGTGCAGAGCCAGCCAATTTATCAGCTCGTTCATTTCCCTCGACTCCCGCATGTCCCGGGACGAAGATGAAGGTGACTTTGCGGACAACAGACTTCCGCAGCGACTCAGTCCACTGTCTACGTACAGATCCAGCTTCGACCTTCTGAATCATGCTCATTGAATCACTTAGTACACACACGTTGGTATAATGCTGTGATTCCAGCCATATGAAAGCCTGTGTAACTGCCATCACCTCCATCGTCATGCTGCTCGTGGTCATAGAGTGGGCACCACTGGATTCTTGAACGGTGCGGCCCGCTGAACGGGCTGTAAATGCCCACGCACTTCTCTGCTGCTTTACAACAGATCCATCTGTATAGATGAGCACTTCGGGGCTATCTGAGTGATCATAGATGAGCGCGTTAACCTCTGCATTGACAGCGGCAGGGTTCTGCTCTCTGCACCGTCTGTCGAGTGTGATAATGCAGGAGAAGGTAGACTTAAAAGCTGGAGGCACCGGCACCCATTCCTTGCCGGGGTTGATACTGGTAAGACTGCAGACCTGTCCGACGACATCTTCCGCCCGACCCATCCATGATTTGCCCCTCTTTAGCCTGTCACCCTTTTCTCTGAATACAGCGTCATGCAGAGGGTGCTGCTCATCTGCACTTATTTTTAAGTATGCACGAGCTCTCCAGATCTTGATCCTGTGTTCCATTGTCGGGAAGTCAAGGAGGTATCTCATTGCTACACAGCTGGTGTCTCTCGTGCAGCCCAAAATGATGCGCATGGCTTCGTTTTGTACCTTTTCAAGTCTTCCAATCTGTGTAGGGCTGACAGTGAGGATGGCCAGGGCATACTCGATGCGTGAAAGCACAAGTCCTTGGAACAGAAGTAATAGCAGTCTTTGCTCGATATTGGCAGTCGCCATGATTCTCATTGCTGCTAAACCTTTTCGAGCCTTCGTTATGACATAGTCGACATGATCTTTGAAGGACAGGCTACGATCAAGCCTCACGCCAAGATATGTCATTGACTGGGTTCTACTCAGAATGCTCCCATCCATTCTAACTGCCGGCAGGTCTGTTTTCACAATATGGTTGTTTAGTGAGAACCATGTAACCGTTGCCTTTGCAGGGTTGACAAGGGCATCGGCATCAGCACACCATGAGGAAATTCGATCTAGTTCGCCCTGCATATAGTTGGCAACCGCCTGTCTATCTCGACCCTGTCGATACACGAGGATGTCGTCAACGAATGATAGAGTCCTACCCCTCCCATCCAACTGTTGTTCAGTGATCGGCACCGTATACACGTTGAATAGTACTGGTGACAGTGGTGAACCCTGTGGCAATCCTGGACATATCGTTATCGGCTCAGAAGACCAACTCCCGCATCTTAGCACCACCTTCCTTTGGAGTAGAACTGCAGCTATCCATCGTACAAGGTGAGGGTGCACTTTCAGTCTGAGGAGGGTTTGCATCAAGTGCTCGAAAGATACTCTGTTATATGCGTCCTCTAAGTCTATGGCGGCCGCACATGTCCTCTTCTCTGACCTGAAATCCTTCGTAAACATCTTGAGCAAAGACCGCCACATTCAGCCATGACTCTTTGTTGCGTCTGTATCCTCCAAGTGTGGGCGGGAAGCAGCCGAGCTGTTCCAAGTCCCACGCAAGTCTGTGTGCTACAATTTTCTCCAGTAGCTTGCCAACAGTATTCTGCATCGTAATGATTCTGTAGCCGCTTATCTTGGAGTGGTCTTTGTTCGGTTTGGCAGCGGCAGCAAGTAGCTGTGTAGCCATTCTTCTTTGACCTGACCCCTCTGGATACTGGTGTTGAATTCTCTGGCCAGTTCTTCCATGTCATCATCTGATATCACCATTAGGTCACCATATCGGATGCCGTCTGGGCCTGGGGCGGTGTTAGGTGATTTCTTGAGCATTGCACGCAATATGTCAACTGTGATTGTCCATTCTTCGTCTGTCCCGACCCCCTCGCACAACTGAGAGAGTGTTGTTGTGGTCCTATGTCTGGCGGGCTCGTCTTTCTGGTCAGTCTGTTCTATGTAGCGTGCAAGAAGGGCCTTACCTTTATCCGCATCCGACTTTTTCCATGCGAGGTCTGTGCCTTGAAAGTCTGGTATACCCCTACGTTGTGCAGCACCGTTCATGCTCTTGTGGAGGCGCCAGAATGTCGTAAGAGATTGCTCGGAGCACACCTTCCTGCAGAACTCGTCCCATTTGTCGGCCTTGGCCTGTTTGGCGCAGGATTTGAATAAAGTCGTCGTCCTAACGACCTCAGTCTTCAGGTTCGCCAACTCAACCTGTGGCATGTTAGCCTTTCTGGCCTTTTGCCAGTCTTTGACAGCCTGCCTCTTTCCCAGCCACACCTTCTCGACCTCTCCATTCCACCATGGTGGCTGCAGCCATCTTTCTTGTCTCCTACGGGAGGAAGTTAGTTTCCTTCTTCTGATCTTGCTTATGGCGTCTTGACCAGTGGTGTCGTACGGGAAGGCATTGGTCTTGTTTCTTTGACTCATGGCCCCGTCTTTCTTGATCAGGATGACACAAGGGTAGTGGTCACTATCGTGGTATCCCAGTGTGCCCCACCGGCACCTTGGTGCGATGGTGGGCGACACCAGAGCCAAGTCAATGATGCTGTCAGAGTCGCCTGGTCGAGTGGCCATTCTAGTGACCTTCCCATCATTCAGACAGATTAGGGCAGCAGATGCCAGGGCGTCCTCCAAATCTTCTCCCTCTCTATTGGTGATGCAGTTCCCCCATTGACTGCCTCTGGCATTGAAGTCCCCGCAGTAGATGATATGCCTTTCATCCATATCGAACAAACTCTGCCATTGTCGCACGTCGACCTTCCCATTTCGCGCATAGACGTTAACGATTACAAGCTGCACTGGTGTCATTATTCTTAATGCCTGCACTTGCAGGGCATCGCTGTTCCAGGCGGACATATCGATCTCAGACACTAGTATGTTGTCGCGGACCAGAATGGCCTGTCCGAGGTGCCGCCTGTTAAAGAAACCCTGAAATCCCGCAACTTTGACTGTTCCGTCGGTGAGCTGTGTTTCTTGCAAGACTACAATATCGTTTCCGTAGAGTAGTTTTCAAGAATGGGTCGGCGTTGACTAAATGATGCACAGTTCCAGTACAGTACTCGAACATTTCCGATACCCAATCTGTCACATTTTAAGCGCCTTCTGCGCGCGCCCGCCCTCTTACCACGTTGTGTCCTAGCTGGTCGTCTGGCCGTCATGTTAGGCTTAACTATCGCCACCGGGCGCCGATGATACGCCGAAAGAAGACCGGACGCGCGTGCACGAACTCCGTTGCACGGTCCGAACTCCATTTCACCACGAAAAAAGCACTTAATCCATACACATTTCAGAAAAAACACGTTCCATTTTACGGGACGAAGAAATGTCCCGCCATCTTGCTTCAAGGGAACTTACTCCTCTTCTGCTTCGTATCTTTCTAGGACTTTCAAGACGTGTTCTATTGAAGTTCATTGAACAAAATCAGCAAAGTTTTATGTCAGATGAACATGGAAAAAACGATATGTCTAGAGTTAATTTCTTTACCAGATATTTTGATAAGAACCGTGACGGGAGGGGTGATTTCTTAAAGAAGAAGCATGTGTCGATAAGCACGAAGATGGACACAGGACATTGAAGACATATTGTCTATGATAATGTGGTAGGTCAACTGCTAAAGGATCAAGACTTTTTACGACGGGCCGTTATAAGGGCGACGTTCTGCATAGGACCTGCAACATGACGATGATGCTGTCTGTAAATCTTTCCATTTATGAGATTAAATTAGGTTATGAAAATTCCTCGTGATAGCAGTCTCAAGTATTCTCGCACGATCTTCACAACAAAGGGATTGCCACGAAATAAATATCTGACCTTGAACTAGTTGCTATTTGCTGAAAACGCAGACTTGTCAGTTGATCACGCATGTGAAACTATAGTACTTGTTTGTTTCTGCATTCATATTTGAATCTCTGCCTGTGAAGTGAAACTGCACAGAACAATGTATTGTGTTCGCTAGGTTCAACCTCACACAAATGCTTGCAAATTAGTTTGAGTAAAGTAAGAATATATATATATATATATATATATACTAGCTGACCCGGCCCGGCTTCCCAGACTCTGGTGCGGAGCATCTCATTTAATTCATATAAGTAGTCATATAAGTTCTCGTTCCCGTTACCGACTATCTGTCTGTCTGTCTGTCTGTCTGTCTGTCTATCTGTCTGTCTGTCTGTCTGTCTGTCTGTCTGACCCGGCCCGTCTTCGCCCAGACCCTGATGGGGAGCATCTCATTTAATTCATATAAGTAGTCATATAAGTTCCCGTTCCGACTATCTATCTGTCTGTCTGTCTGACCCGGCCCGGCATCGCCCAACTCCTGGTGGGGAGCATCTCATTTAATTCATATAAGTAGTCATATAAGTTCCCGTTCCCGACTGTCTGTCTGTCTGTCTGTCTGTCTGTCTGTCTGTCTGTCTGTCTGTCTATCTATCTATCTGTCTGTCTGTCTGACCCGGCCCAGCCCATGGTGGAGAGCATCTCATTTACATTATATAAGTAGTCATATAAGATCCAGTTTCCGACTATCTGTCTGACTGTCTGTCTGTCTTGGGTAAATGTAGGAGGGAGGAGGAAGAGGGAGGTGGAGGAGGGAAGAGGAGGGAGGAGACAGGAGGAGTAGGGAGGAATAGGAGGGAGGAGGAGGGATTAGGAGGAGGAGGAGGGAGGAGTAGGGTGGAGGAGGAGGCGAGGAGGAGGGAGGAGGAAGAGGGAGGAGGAGGGAGAAGGAGGGAGGAGGAGAACGCAGGAGGAGAAGGGAGCAGGAGGAGGAGAGGGAGGAGGAGGGAGAGGAAGGAGGAGGGAGGAGGAGGAGAGAGTAGGAGGAGGGAGGAGGCGGAGGGAGAAGGAAGAGGGAGGAGGAAGAGGGAGAAGGAGGAGGGAGGAGGAGGGGGAGGAGGAGGGAAGAGGAGGAGGGGAGGAGGAGGAGGGAGGAGGAGGAATGTGAAGGGAGGAGGAGGGAGGAGGTAGAGGGAGGAGGAGGAGGAGGGAGGCGGAGAGAGGAGGAGGAGGGAGGAGGAGGAAGAGGGAGGAGGAGGAATGTGAAGGGAGGAGGGGGAGGAGGTAGAGGGAGGAGGAGGGAGGAGGAGGAGGTAGAGGGAGGAGGTGGGAGGAGGCGGAGAGGGAGGAGGAGGAAGGAGGAGGGGAGGAGTGAGGAGGAGGGAGGAAGAAGGAGGAGGAGGGAGGAGGAGTGATGAAGAGGAGGGAGCAGGAGGAGGGAGGAGGAGAGAGGAGGAGGAGGGAGGAGGAGAGATGAGGAGGAGGGAGGAGGAGGAAGAGGGAGGAGGAGGAAGAGGGAGGAGGAGGAATGTGAAGGGAGGAGGAAGGAGGAGGTAGAGGGAGGAGGAGGAGGGAAGAGGAGGAGTGAGGAGGAGGAGAGGGAAGAGGAGGAAGGAGGAGGAGGAGGAGGGAGGAGGAGGGAGGAAGAAGGAGGAGGAGGGATGAGGAGGAGGAGGGAGAAGGAGGAAGAGGAAGGAGGAGGAATGTGAAGGGAGGAGGAGGGATAGGGAGGAGGGGGAGGGGAAGAGTAAGAGGGTAGGAGGAAGAGTGGAGAGGAGGAGGGGGGAGGTAGAGGGAGGAGGAGGAGGGAGGAAAAGGGGAGGAGGAGAGGAGGAGAGAGGAGGAGGAGGGAGGAGGAGAGAGGAGGAGGAGGGAGGAGGTAGGAGGAGGAGGAAGAGGGAGGAGGAGGGAGGAGAAGGAAGGAGGAGGAAGAAGGAGGAGGAAGAGGGAGGAGGATGGAGAGGGAGGAAGGAGGAGGAAGAGGAAGGAGGAGGAAGAGGGAGGAGGAGGAAGAGGGAGGAGGAGGATGGAGGAGGGAGAGGGAGGAGGGGAGAGGGAGGAGGGGAAGAGGGTAGGAGGAGGAGGAGGGGATAGGAGGAGAAGAAGGGAGAAGGAGGGAGGAGGAGAAGGAGTAGGAGGAGGGAGGAGGAGGGGAGAGGAGGAGGGAGGAGGCAGAGGGAGAAGAAGGAAGGAGGAGGAGGAAGGAGGGAGAGGAAGGAGGGAGAATGAGGAGGGGAGGAAGGAAAGGGAGGTGGAAGAGGAGGAGGAGGGAGGAGGAAAGAGGTAGGGGGAGGAGGAGGTAGAGGGAGTAGGAGGAGGAAGGAAAGGGAGGAGGAAGAGGAGGAGAAGGGAGGAGGAGGGTGAGGGAGGAGGAGGAGGTAGAGGGAGGAGGAGGGAGGAGGAAGGAGGAGGAAGAGGGAAGAGGGAGAAGAAGGGAGAAGGAGGAGGGAGGATGATGAGGGAAAAGGAGGCAGGAGGAGGAGGAGGAGGCAAGAGGAGGAGGGATGAGGAGGGAGAGGGAGGAGGAGGGAAGATGAGGGAGGAGGGGGGAGGAGGCGGAGGGAGTAGGAGGGAGGAGGATGGAGGAGGAGGGGAGAGGAAGAGGGAGAAGGAAGAGGGAGAAGGAGGAGGGAAGAGGGAGAGGGATGAGAGGGAGGAGGAAGAGGAGAAGGGTGGAGGGAGGAGGTAGAGGGAGGAGAAGAGAGGAGGAGAGAGTTCGCCATTCCGAATTCATACTCGTCTAGTTCTTCCCTTATACACGACTGTAGATAACTTCCTTACACATAAAAAGATGAATTGTTATTGATATTGCCGTGGCATGGAGGAATATCAGCAGCAGAGTTGATCCAAAAAACCAAAGACTGAGATCTACGGAGAGCCATGAACGCCTACGCCAGCCGGCACGGCACTTGATGATGATGATTGCCGTGTGACGATTCTGTGTAGTCACGTCATTTTCTTCCCTTTCCCTAGCGTTTTGGTTCGGGGATTCTTTCATCATCATCATCATATATTTACGTACGTATTTTGGGAGGGGGAGGAGGGAGGAGGAGGAAGAAGAAAAAAAAACTATGACAGTTGACAGCTCTGGAATGAAAGGAAGGCGTGTAGAAAATTTCATCTCAATCGGATGGGCCGTTCGCGAACAAATAAAGGACATACATAGATACATACATAAATACAGACAGACAGACGATCCTAATTTATATATAAGATTATATATATATATATATATATATATATATATATAGAGAGAGAGAGAGAGAGAGAGAGAGAGAGAGAGAGAGAGAGAGAGAGAGAGAGAGAGAGAGAACGAACAAACTTTATTTTAAAAGGGTAACAAATTGGGCACGCAGGCCCGTCTTACATTCGGCCCTTTCGATCACTCATCTTTCATTCATCAAATGTGCATGTTACATTTACATAGGGAAAAAAAACATTGTCAAATGGATTTTGTAAGCATAAACAATGCATATTACGCATGGTACATTCACATGGGGAAAAAAAAACATTGTCAAATGAAAGTTGTAAACATAAACAGTGCATATTGCAATGTTGTGAGACACATCCCCCATCCACCCTCACACCCCGCAGCCACCCACACATCCCTCAGCCACCCACACATCCCCCACCCACCACACCCCACCCACCCACACATACCTCCACGCACTCACACAGACTCAGGCAAACATACATGCCGCCACCCACCCACTGATCCCCCACCCACACACATTTCCCCACCCACACATACATCCCCCACCCATCCCATAACCGACACACACACCCACCCACATATTCTCCACCACCCACCCACACACCCGCAACCACCCAGCAAAACACACATCACAAAACCACACACATACCCCCGTCAACCCACACATCCCGCACCTATCCATACATACATCCCTGCACCCTCACAATTTCCCCACCCACCCACACACACATCAGCCAACCTACACCCACTCACCCACCCAATATCCGCCACCTCTCAACTACACATCCTCCACCTATACACACATCCCACCCACAAACACATCTCCCCACCTGCCCACACATATCCCCCACCCATAAACACCCAAAAACACACACCTCCCACCCACACACACCCCACCACCCACATATACCCCACCACACACATCCGCCGCTCACACACATCTTCCCACAAACACACACATCCCCCAACCATACACTCATCTCTCACACACATCCACCCACTCACGTACTCATCCATCAACCACTCACACCCACACATCACCCACCCGCCCATCAACACATGCATCTCTCATCTACCCTCCCACCCACACACACCCCAACCACCCAGCCAAACACACATCCCCCATCCTCACATACATCCGTCATCCACCTGCACATCCCACACCTCCCCACCTCTCACACATCTCCCTCCCACACAAAACTCCACCCATAAACACATCCCCCCCCCACACACACACATCCCCACATGCATTCCTCATACACATCCCCGCCCACACATCTCTCACCCACACACACATTTCCCCACCCACCCACACATCCCCACCTACAAACATCCTCACCATCCACACATACATCCTCCACCCACTCACATTTACCCCATCCACACTCACACACTCCCACCCACACAGAGAGATTTGTAGATAGATAATTATAGATAGATGGCATTTTCTCCCCAACAGTAATCTACAGTAATCAGACAACAGTAGACATCGCATTTGTATTGTTCTGCCATTAAGTCGACTGAATTGTTCCTCTTTTCCACGTTTAGTTTCTTACCTATAAACAGCACCATGCCTCATAAACCGAAATGCTTATACAATATTAAGCATTCTGGTTGCCTTGAAAGAACAGCAGTAGAAGGCATAATTCGTCAAAGCAGAGGGTGGCGTCGATCAGCACGATGGCTGACCTAGGACATTAAAGATAACTTGGCATAAAATTGCATCAAGTAACGGAAATACCTCAAGGGCATTTCCAGACAGCCCTGGAACATTCTACAAAGGACCTGCTACATAATAACGACGATGTTTGTTACTCTTTCTGTCAGATGTGCTGGGCTGTGGCAGCGTGTTTCCTTTCTTGTGACGTATGTCAGGTCTTATTCCTCATACATAGGGCATTTTGGGCATTTATTTTGCCGGTTTCTGTCTTCCTGTGAACTAGCTCAAGAGGGAAAGGCGTCAGAGCTCAGATTATAAAACTGAAGTGCTTGCAAAATTTGGAGTAGTTGGCCATAACGTATAATGTCACGTAGTAACACATATACTACTACTACTTGGCGATCCCAATTAAGGATTGAATCCATACTAACCATAGGAAGCCTAGAAGAATATTTTTTTTTCCTTTCTAAATGCAGGCTGTTACCTTTCACAACATAAATATTTAATATGTATAGTTAACGATTACAGGAAACTTGAAGCTAAGGGGAATGAGAAGATAACTTAGAGAAGAATAACAAAGGTTATTTAATCATCAGCATTGGAAATCTGGTAAATATCATCAAATTATATATAATGAGTTTCAGTTAAGTATAATGAAATTATGCACAGAGGGCATTAGTTGAGTATAATGAAACTATATATAATAATCATTAGCTGAGTATAATGAAATTATACAGAGCCTGAATTAGTTGAGTATAATTAAAATATACACACTTGGCATCAGTTGCTATATAATGAAATTACATGTAGTCGACATCAGCTTATTATGTGTAATGTTATTTAATAGACAGTGTTTCATTTTTATGGTAAAATGTGAATGTGTCGGCCAGCTATCATATAATGTACAGTAGAGTTATAATCAACACATTCAAGTTTATTTGTTGACAAATCTGCTGTTTTATTTTTAGTGTCACTGTTATCAAAAGCGGGTCAAAGACTCCATAAAGTGTCCATCGTTTCACCTCACTAATTTGCCTATTTTTTCATCTTGTTACAAAAATATATTTTTTTAACATAATGAAACTTTGAAATTGCAGTTAGCGTAATTTTCAATTAGTAATGAATTTTTTATTTTACTCCAAGTTCAGAATTCTGGTTTTTTCTGTCGATAATGTTCATTCCAAATTTCATTGTACTCTTGGGGGGAGGGAGGGTGTATCTGTTTTCATTATGTTGATTACACAAAATATTACACAATCCTTGCCTAGTGTTGCATCTTAAAGCAAATGGCTTGTGATATGTTTTGTATCTTCCGTATCCCTGACCATTATGTTATATTATTCGGCCTGAAATTGTAGCCTTCGTCTGTTTTTAGTTATATTGTTTTTAAAATTGTGTAATTAATTCACATTTTAAAAATGTTATAGGTCGATACCTTTGTGCGGTAGCTCGAAGTGCAGTCTTGTTTCAAAATAATGTTCACATAAAAATCAAATCGCTCAACAGGGATACATAATGGCAGGGTAGTATTTTGTATTAATACAGGAGCAAAATAAGTAGCATTATAATGCTCTTGACTCAGCAATTTGACATGTGGAAGCTCCTGGAATATAGCTGGAGGAAATTCGGTGTGTCAATTATGTATAATTGAAATTAACTACTAAAATTTACACTAATAGTGGAGTACACTGGACTAAGTACTATAGTTTGAAATCAATTACAGTCGGAGAGCTTTGTGTTATAGGTGACAAAAATGTAGCAGTTATAACAAAGATAAATGATGCTCAATTGCTATTTGGCAGCCTTTCTGCAGTTAGCAGTTAGGCAAATTTGTCTGTGGAGAAGTCAAGTCATAAAAGCGAATTATCGTAGCATGATGACGTGGGGTAGGAATACACGAGACAAGACTAGTCTTATCCACTTGAACAAACATTGCAGCTAGATGTAGTTAAACTGCTGCTGAGGAAATTAATTTCTACATTAATCAGCCCGGTAGATAGTTTATACTTGACGGTCCAATGATTGCTTGAACCAACTCATGAGGGATTTTGTTTTGGGGTTTTACTTGAGCGTGTGATACTTAGGCTATTGACTTCATTAACTTAACCCACTCATGACAGTTTCTACGTAAATGTCTGTTGCTTCGGTCTGTTGTGGGATGAGCTCACTCGTTATAATACTTTGGTCAAAATGTGTTGCTTCGGACTATGGTTGTATTACCTTACTAACCACAGGTTTTTGGTGAAAATGTGTTGCCTCGAACAGTTTTTGTATGAATATATTCATTATAGTTTTTTGATAAAAATGTGTTGTCTAGGTAATTTGTTGTATGAACTTACTCATTATGGTTTCGGTTTCGTTTTTGGTGAAATGATTTATAGTTTCATTTTGTGGTGAATATCTGTTGCCTCCGTCAACAGTTGCATTAATCAGATCATTATAGTTTCGAGTTAAACGTGTACTGCTTCGGTCGGTGTCTGCATTAATTCACTCATTGTAGCTTTTATTGGATCATGTGTTACCTCGGTCTGTGTCTGCATTAATTCACCCGTTGTAGTTTTTATTTGAACATCTGTTACGTCGGTCTGTGGCTGCATTAATTCACTCATTGTAGTTTTTGGTGAACGTTTGTTGCCTTGGTCTTTGGCTGTATTAATCGAGGTATCTATTAGCTACACCGACCACCCATTTGTTGAAATGAGCGTCCATCCGAGGTGTCTACAAAGCTACAACGACTACCCATTTGTTGAAATTGGCGTCCATCCTAGGTATCCATAGGCTACACCGACCATCCACTTATTGAAACGAGAGTCCATCCGAGGTATCTACAAAGCTACACCGACAACCCACTTGTTGAAATGAGCGTCCATCCGAGGTATCCATAGGCTACACCGACCACCCACTTGTCGAAATGAGCGTCCATCCGAGGTATCTATAAGGCTATATCGACCACCCACTTGTTGAAATGAGCCTCCATCCACAGTATGTACAAGCTACACTTACTACCCTCTAGTTGAAATAAACGCGAACAACCTGATCAGTCCTGACAACAGCAACTTCTCTTCATGAGATATAGCCTCGTCTACTTCACCTCAAAATGTCTGACACGACAATTGGTTTGTGTGAAACAAACATGATACCAAGAATTCACTGATTCCTGACACGATTGTTAGTACCATGTTGACATAAGGGAGTCCAGGAATACAAGCAGATGTCGATATCCACGGGGCCAAAATGTAAGTCAACCAACACAGTACTGGTGTCGTCATGGTGAGGTAGATACCTAAAAAGTGTGCGGAGAGGGGGAATATGAGCACTTATGAACTGAAATGTTCGATGTCCAAACTAACTAACTGAAGCAGATGTAACGCGACTTTAGACTTTTGGATGCCATATCTCTGTGGAGCTTTTTCTGTTCTAAATTGCATCAAAATCCTCGAACCGGCAGAGATTAGACAGCGCCAAGTGGAGAAATCAGCAACTGTGTTTTCCCATTTTTCGAGATCACTGCCACAGATTTGCATTGAGGATTTAAGTGACTTTGCATTGCTTGTCCATCCATTACCAGCTGTTTGTCTGAAACAAATTTGACATAGAATATTTGTCCCTGGAAGTCGTCCATCTGACATGCGACTTGACATGTCCTTCTGGGCTTAGATTTGTACATCGTATTGAGGATGTGTATCATTCGGGTCTTTCAATTACTGTTCATATGTGACCTCGTCTTGCTATTTCGATATGCTGTGTGTGTGGGAAGGGGCGGGTTTGGGGGACTCCTAGAGGTCGTCGCTGGAGCTACAGAGTTACTGCTCTGTGCATCGCTTTCGGTGGAACGTTCTGCGGAAAGATACCGAGTCATACAGGAATAAAGCTGGTGCAGCAGAACAGAACGTCCGACAGTCATATCAGACTCCATGTACATGCTGCAGAAAACTGCCACTAGCAGTCTCAGCTTCTAATGAATAGACAGAATTCCGCTTCACATCACTCACCTGGGTGTACGTATCCGGACATGCCAGACTAACCTGACAATGAACGTGCAGACCAGCTGAAAAATAATGCAACACAAACCAATACAAACGGGAGAAAGCATGGACAGTTCTGATATAATCAATGCAATACGGACTAGGCTGGCGGTTACTGACAAATTTCTGAGGCTATTCTGATTACATGAAATGAAGTCTGTTTCAGTATGTCAATGAGGGGGTCAAGAGATGAGATGTAACTAAATCAACATGGTAATGGTGAGAAGAAATACTTTGGGATAGCTGCTGTCTTGGAGGACTGAGTACGTATGGGAATGCCCTATATGCCATCGTTCGACATAACTAACTTCTAAAGTCAGTTCACAAATTATTGCCTTCATTCACGATCATTTGTGTGTGTGTGTGTGTGTGTGTGTGTGTGTGTGTGTGTGTGTGTGTGTGAGTGTGCGTGTGTGTGTGTGTGTGTGCGTGTGTGTGTGTGTATGTGTGTGTGTGTGTGTAAACTGTCTATTGTAATCTTCTGAAATTTTCCTGCCGTCTTATATTTACTCCACCCATGGAATGTGTCTTTGATAGGTCCAAAGGCAGTTTAATACATAGAAAGCGGCGACATTTCTTTGATGTGTTGGCGAAAATGTAGTGAGTTCACGCTAACAAACTTGTTTTACAGTAATGCACGTCAATCCAGGTGACAACACAAGGCGTCTCCATATTCGTACGGAAGTATGTGCAATGTGTAATATTAATAAAGACAGAGAAACTACAGAGGCATGGGGTAAATAATGTGGAATGGAAATGGAAATGGGCAGGAAAGTAGAAGAAATATATTGCTTACCTTATTTTTCATTTCCTTCTTGTTTCTTCAGCTGCTGGTTAATAATGTGTACACAAGGACTCATGTTACTATGATGTCTTTGGCTTTTTATTTGGAGTTCATGAAAGCTTCCAAACATCTGTGCGCTAATTTGCGTATGGAGCGGCCAGAGATGATACCGAGATGTAGTCATCGTGTGTCAAATTTTAATGTTTGTTCAGCTGTCCGTGTAGTTAGTTCACACGTGCACATGGGTGACAGAACCGTTTTGAGTCTTCATGAGAGATTATCTACTCTGCTGTTTACTGTTCAGAGACGGAACATGATTACCTGTTTTCTACGACGAATATAGTTGTGAATGTCTTTGTAGTGGGCTTCCTTCTTAACGGCCAAGATGTTGGTCCTCTTTTCATTGAAGTTTATAGATTGATTTATATATTAGAGTGTTGTCATCCAATTTAGCAACGTGTTTGTTCTCACGTTTCTTGTTATGCCACGATATGTCAGTTTCCACCGCAATATTACTCTTCTGTTGGTATTAAATGCGTTCAGCGTTTTTGTTTCAATGTCAGTTGTTTGTCACCGTTGAGGGCTTGTTGAACTGAAAATTCATCCACGTGGAATACAGACTGTTGCCATTGACAAGCTGTATTGTTTGTTCAATCAACTGAAACGAGAAAAAGAGTGTTGAGATGCTACATAGAACCTATACTTTTGTATGGGTGTGATGCGTGGACAATGAGCAGTCAAGCTGAAAAACAGCTAATGGCTGTGGAAATGTGGTTTCTGAGGAAAATGCAAAGAATACCATGGACAGATAGAAAAACCAACGAACAAGTCCTTCAAGAAACAAATGAAGATCGTAAACTGATTAGACTCATTAGACGTAGACAGTCAAATTTTTTGGGCATGTTATGAGAAGAAATCAATTGGAGAACTTGGTGACAACTGGCAAGATCGAAGGGAAGAGACCAAGGGGAAGACCTAGAAGCAAATATCTGGATGGCTTGGGCACATGGCATTGTCGAGACAGGAATATGGAGCTGATCCACGACTCTGGTGATCGAGTGAGATGGCAGAACATGACGGCCCATGCTTTCCGGCATGGCACATGATGGATGATGGATTGTTTGTTCCGATGCTGTAATGTTTAGGGCCTGCATTTCTTCTGAATAGCTGGAGCGAAATATCCCAGTAGATGTGCGTGTGGATTAATATCTGCCATCTGCTCTGACCTTAATCTGTGTCGGACGATTCCAGTAGATTTATGACTTCTCTCAGTTGCTTAAAATTCAATCCATGCTTTCTCCAATAGGCATCTTCCTCTTTCCTCACATAGTTCTCACATTTTTTCTAGTAATTTTTTTTAATCAATATTTCATAGTGAGAACTGGGTTAGTATCTTGACGTCAGACTATTTGAAAGTAGTATTGTCAGCTGCCACCTGTCATTTAATTTTAGCCCACACAAGTTCAATAGGGTTTAAATGAGAATGGTACGACGGAAGTCTCAAGAACCTATGGCTATGCTCTTCCATCAACTTGTCAGGTTGATATGTCTTGCTTTTTTGCGTCTGTTTTACAAGGGACAACAATTCAAGCAAGAAATAAGTGTTTTTTTTTAGAAATGGTATATTTTCCCTTGGGAGCCATACATGTATTGCTTCCATTGTGCTCGATGTCGTAGGTATTTTGTCTTCTTGAGAAACAACATTGTGATATGATGCACTGTCGATAATTAGACAAGACGGTCTATCTAGGGATGGAAGCACTGTATTCTCGAGCCAATCTCTAAATACATTACCATTCATCACATTATGATAATCCCTATTGTCTGTATGCTTTGATACGAACACGAATCCAGCATTTTGTTGTACGCCATTATGCGTACTACCAGTATGGGCTATGACCAAATGCTGTCCTTTACTACTGGGCACATATCGCTTTGTCTCTCCATCCACTGATTGCCATCCTTTTCATTTGTGTGGTGCGCATTGATCCAAGTTTCATCCAAATACACTATGTCATAATTTTCTTTGCGCATTTCCCTTACTTCACGCAGGAACTTGCTTCTCATGGTTTCTAGATGCCGATGCGAATTTTTTACAGCGAACTGCGTTGTGGTAAACGCTCCCAAGGTGGCCAGAGGAAACGCTTTAAAGACACTCTGAAAATTTCACTGAAGGCTTTTGGAATTCATCATGACACCTGGGAGGCTGCAGCCAGAGACCGAAATTCGTGGCGTGCATCATTACGTAAGGGTGCAGTCATATGTGAGGCAACCAGGACTGCAAGAGCTGTGAAGAAAAGGCAGGACAGAAAAACCACTGCAGGAAATCCTCCTCCAGAAACGTCAAGCATTCCTTGCCCACATTGTCAAAGAACATTTCCAGCCAAAATAGGCCTTATCAGCCATCTTAGAACCCACGGCTCCATACCTTCAACCCCATTGGATGAAATTAATGGTCATCATCATTCTTGATGGACAAACAACACAACAGATGCTGTTGCTCGCAAATGATATTTCTACCTCCCTTGTACTTTCTAAACGTGAGCCTAATGTCCTTATAATTTTCCACAAAGTTGTTCTGTACATCTCTATGTACATTTTCTTCTAAACCACATCTAAGTTTTCTTACAGTCACTGTTGCGTTGATATTCAGCATTTTTATAATAGCTCGCTGTATGGCATCCTTGTCAAAGCTATCTACAATTACCTTTCTACCTACCGTTTGCTTATCGCGTGGTGGTTTCATTCCAGATTCTTGCTCCCATCGACGAAATGACCGTTTACTCGAACCCACTCATGCACTGTTTTTTTCTCGAGATGTGTAATAGCATGAAAAATTTGCTTGCGATCAGCTTCTTGACAGAAATATGTTTACACCTTCATAGCGATGCTTTGAAGTACACAAAATTTCACATTCAATCCCACTCAACAATATTCGCACATTCAGATGTTAGCGATAAATGGTAAGATTTATAAAATAATAACGTTTTATGAAAGCACCCAGTATAGGTAGAATTATTGACAACACCTCTGAACACTTCCGTTCCACTACGTCACGTTCTTGTCATAAGGAAATTCCCGTGCAGCACAAGAAAATTCACTATTTAACGCTGATGTTTTCGTGTGACGATGTAATACATTTCATAAATTGCAGGTCATCTCTGACCTGTAAATGATATACCGCATATAAACAACCACTGAGATCTCCTGTACAATCTCCAGAACAAAAATTGTTTTGCTAGGTGGACATAATGACAAGGTTATACTCTAAATCTCATCGTTTTCCCTCAGTTGGTTACTGAGATATGGGTTTTTATATAGGGGAAAACAAATGTGAACGAACTATAGTAATTTTTGTTTGTAGTTTCTGTACTTCAGTGTACGTATATACAACAGTAAGCGTAAAGGTTGTCCTATAGCAGAAACTACCACAACGAGTGAAATATGAGGCCTTTACATATTCTACGCTCTGGTGCTATGACCAGTTGCCTTTCTTATCGCCTTTACTAACCAGACAATTCTTAGACAATTCATAATATTATTCGGCACTCATTGTATGAGATTATGTAAGCACCAGTGCTGTTCAAGTCGGAAGTGAATTCTACCACTGTCAGGGATTAATCTTATTAGGATTAGGCAAGTCCGAGGCCGGTGGGGGGGGGGGGGGGGGGGGGGGGGCTGCGTGGTCTCGAGGTATGGTGTCCGCCTCGAGTGCTGGAGGTCCCGGGTTCAAGCCCCGGTGATGACCGGGATTTTTTCTCGTGGACTTCTAGTAATAAAATTTCCCCTGGTCTCTGGGTAGTGAGATCGGACGCCCGTGTGTATTGTTGCGCACGTAAAAAATCCCTTGGCAGTTGGAAATCGAAAAAGAGTAGCCTAACGGCGCTGCCCGGGCAAAATTTCGAGTTAAAAATTACCCAAAGTATTTCAGGATCCTCGCCGGTGCTACAGGAGTTCGTGCACTGAGCTGAGTTTCTCCAGACTCAGGTTTGAGTTAGGAGGAGAACGGAGCACTTATGGGTTGCACCCGTGTGCCGTGATGTTGATCCATCGACTAAACTAAACTAAACTAGGCAAGTCCACTATCCATACTTCTGCTACAGGGATCCTGTTTCTAAACCGTATAATATACTATTATTAGTTGCAGTGCTGGTTACCTTAAATGCAGTCTTCTTCTTCTTCTTCTTCTTCTTCCTCTTCTTCTTCTTCTTCTTCTTCTTCTTCTTCTTCTTCTTCTTCTTCTTCCTCTTCTTTTTCTTCTTCTTCTTCTTCTTCTTCTTCTTCTTCTTCTTCTTCTTCTTCTTATTATTATTATTATTATTATTATTATTATTATTATTATTATTATTATTATTATACTTCTGCTTCTTATCTTCCTCTTCTATGTTTGTAACAATGGAGTATGATGCAATGGAGTGTGTGCCCTCAGACAACTATCATGAAGCCCGATTATGCTTTACAACCTCCTGCTTCATGGCCTCGCAACATTATTCAACTCTGCCGCTAGTTCTCCTTTCCATGTGTTTTATGTCTCCCTCTATTTCTTTTGCCTTGCGAAACATAGAGGAAGGCCTTTCTGTTTGTACAAGAAGCCTGATAAGCTCTCTCAGTGTGTGTTGTATAAATAGCGATATACACAACTATATCTTCTATTCTGACAGCCAATGCAACAAAAGAGTGTTGAAAACGGCACGTGGGCCACAGCAGAATATCAGACTTGCTTGTAGAGACTGTTCGCAAACTGGAACCTCTGGACAATGTGGTAAGATGTTGACATACAAGCTTTCAATGTATCATGTGTGCATGTGCGTGTCTGTGTGTGTGTGTTTGTGTGTGTGTGTGTGTGTGTGTGTGTGTGTGTGTGTGTGTGTCCTTGAGTGTGACTGAATGTGATTAGTCACAGTGTGTGTGTTTATTTGTGTAACCCTAACAACTGACACTATGTTATCTCTCCATTGTGTTAATTTGGTATGTTAATAATAACATAAGTATTAATAAAATGAGTATGATCACAACCTGCTACACAGAAAGAAATTTAATCGACACATAAGGAAAGAATCTTAAAACGCAACATTAGTCACTTTAATTGCAACCAAGACTGAAGAAGCAGGTTGAACGAGGTGAAAAGTGTTTTTTTTTTTACTACTTACTGGATTTGATATGATGATTATGAATCTGCAAACTTGATCAGACTGCAAGAACAAGAAACTAAAAGAGGTGAAGCAAAACAAGAGCGCTGTGTAGGGAGCCTATGAAGAATTTCCAAACAACGCATAACTGGTTAGTCAGCCATGACATGCTAAGGTGGATATGAGGAGGGAATCTAAGCACGTAAGGGCTGAATGGTTAGATGTACATTGAGTATAATCTGACGACTATCTAACATCCTCGAGGGCACACTTCTGTGTGTGTATGTGTGCGTGCATGCGTGCGTGCATGTGTGTGCACACACCCACACACACACACATTTACATTGAACGTAAAGTACTTGTACATTCCGTGCAGTTTTGTTTCATGTTGTACTCTTATTGTAGTTTATCATCCAATAAATAAAGTGGGCGGGAGGTGGAGTTCCTTCATTATACAGTTCATCGATTACATCGATCATATCTGCTTTTTTACCTTCTTTCAGTATCCATCACAGACTCTGAGCGTGAGAATTATATACGATGTTGGATTTACAATCACAACAGTCGTTCTCATTGTTGCATTGGCCATATTTATTCATTTGAAGTAAGTACGATTAGATTGATATTCTCGAGTGCGCCACGTGATTTTATGTGTGTAATCAAGCGTATACCGATCTCCGTGGCCAAAGGCTTGCGAATGCGGTTCGTGAGCACTTACCAGGCGTTCGAAACGCAACCGCGACCGATTTGTGCAGCAGACCGTATCGCATTGTGTTATAACGTGCTTGGTATGGGAGCCGGTCTTTCAGAAATCAATGGCAAACTACTGAACGTAACAACTTGCCTAGTACATCAACAGCAGCTGAAAAATGCAACATCCTGTAAGGGATATACAACATTTTAAAAAAAAGAAAAAGAAATCAAGCGTATGACTTAATCATATATTCAAATAGAAGTGGTGTCTCGCCTTGATAACGGTAGTAATGTTTACATTATTATAAGTACTGAATGACAGATATTGAAGACAAGAGGAAACAAGAGGAGACGGCAGGTAACAGAAAATAAAACCGCTTAACAACAGTCGTACCTAATAGTTCGCTGGTAGAACTAAAGTAGCCCAGTCTTCAAGATGACTGCTCTGTTTGGAGATGACAGGTTCAAACCTATTATGCATACAGCTCTGACATTTTATATTGCCAGTTTGCCAACGATCGGCTTACGGGTTACTGAAACGTTGTTTCACAATTACCTAACATAACGAGTCGAGGATTCAAAATCAGCCGCCAAAGTTCTGGGAAGACATATGAGTATAGAGGCCCTTTGACAAGACACGTTAGGCTGGGTGTGGTGTCGTATATCTGCTTCCGTTCCCTTGACCTCCATAAAATGGAGGATGTATGTCGGGACAAAACTCGGTACTTCATTTTTAATTCACCACAAACAAACCGCGTAGTTAGTTTTAGCACTGACCTAGATTTGGTGGGATTGTCGATTTCCAGATCAGGGATATCGGGATTCACTTCGTGGTTTGTCGAAAAGTGTGTTTACAGCAAGATTTATCCAACACCGCATGTCATTGTCTTCGCAAACTGGCTCCCAGATACATCAAAGATGAGCACAGAAAGATACAAGAATAGACGAGTAGCACAGGATATAGATTTACACTCAGACGAATGTGAGTGCCCTCCGCGCCCAGAAACAATTACTGCATCAATAGATCGGTCTAGCAGTCCACCACACACTCAACCGGAAGTGATCGACAACACATTCAATTTATCCATCCACCCATCATGTGTCATGCCGATAAGCATGGGCGGTCATGTTCTGCCATCTTACTGGATCACCAGAGTCGTGGATCAGCTCCGTGTTCCTGTCTCGACCATGCCACGTGGCCAAGCCATCCAGGTAATTACTTCTCGGTCTTCCCCTTGGTCTCTTCCCTTGGATCTTGCAGGTGTCACCAAGTTTTCCAAGTAATTTCTTCTCATAACATGCCAAAAATGTTTGACTGTCTACGTGTAATGACTCTAATCAGTTTACGATCTTCATTTGTTTCTTGAAGGACTTGTTCATTGGTTTTTCTGTCTGTCCATGGTATTCTTTGCATTTTCCTCAGACACCACATTTCCACAGCCATCAGCTGTTTTTTCAGCTTGACTGCTTATTGTCCACGCTTCACATCCATACAAAAGTATAGGTTCTATGTAGCACTTCAACACTCTTATTCAATTTATATGATTCTTTATTTCAATAAATACATTACACAATAGCACTTACACAAGTTGCACAGTATATCAAGACACCCCTACACCCACTATGCAATCACCCTGATGTTACGTGATTTCCCGTGAACTCACAGAGTTTCTTTGTTTGCGGTGAATTAAAAATGAAGAATCCAAAACTCGTGTAAATACACTAGAGTGTTACTGTGACGTCAACATTTACATCTCATAACATTTGTTAAGGGAGACTGTTCAACTATGGGTTTGCTCTGAGTGCTGTGAAGCCGATTATTCAAATATTCTTCGTACGCCATCAGACGTCAAACTTAATATATTTAACTAAAGAAAAATTAGCTTTGGACCACACTTAAATGGATGGTGGAAAATGGGATGTAAGAATGTGTCACAGTTATGACTTAAATGTTGTTAATAGGGATTTGCATTTGGAAAACTACTGTATATAAGCCTTTGGTAGATTTCCGGCTTCCTGGCCTAGAGGTTAGCAACTTTTCTCCGTAATCTCGTATACTCTCGTAAGTAACGCGACGACGGTAAGAATCAGCAGTGGTTCGAATCGCGTCAGTAACTTAGGGGGTATGTGAGTCGGCCGCTCAGAAAACAATGGCAAACTACTGAGCGTAATCTTGCCAAGAAATCAAACATCAGCTGAAAGATGCTGATGTTGACAGCGATGTCCTGTAAAGGATATGCAAACATTATTATATTAGATACGGAAATTAGCTTCAGACGATTAATCATCCGATGTCACTTAATTCGTTAAAAACAGCAGCCATCATCTTGTGGTTTTTTGCATCCTCAATTGGAGCGGGTGCAGGCGAAAATAATTGGCAGTGTTTTTTTTTATCTGTTGGACACGTTTGCATGAAATGGCATGCAGGCCAAGAATATGTGAAAACATAGCATTGCATATCAAGATAAGAATTCGTGAGGACATAGCATTGCCTGTCAAGATAAGAATGCGTGAGAACATAGCATTGCATTTCAAGATAAGAATGCGTGAGGACATAGCGTTGCATGTCAAAATAAGAATGCATGAGGACATAGCATTGCCTGTCAAGATAGGAATGCGTGAGGACATAGCATTGTCTGTCAGGATAAGAATGCGTGAGGATATAGCATTGACTGTCAAGATATGAATGCGTAGGGGAATAGCTTGTCTGTTAAGATAAGAATGCGTGGGGGAGTAGCATTCCCTGTCAAGATAAGAATCTGCGAGGACATAGCATTGCCTGCCAAGATAAGAATGTGTGAGGATAGCATTGCCTGCCAAGATAAGAATACATACAGGTCTCACAGTCACCACAAGCTCAACGGCGTGCTACAGTGGAAGCAGTGTTGCATACCAATAATGGTGACATGACTTCAGTGTGATAACAATAATAGCGACGTGATTTAAGTGTCATTTGGGACGCAGAGGTGTTTCCAAGGCACCAGGGCCGGGTTATATACTGGCCAAGACCTATTGACGCGTCCTCGTCGAGCGTCCTGGGCAACAGGTCCCTTTGGGGTCCTGGCTAAAGTCAATAGGATCGCCGATTCCTCCGAAGTCAGAGAGTGTCTGCCTGTACGGCGAGGAACCACCTGTCTGCACACCAATAAGCCAGACATGGGACAACGGATACTCGTGCAAACCTCAGGTCCTGTATGACATCACACTGATGTTGGACAACAGGATGTCTTCATCCGACATACAGGACTTCACGTTGGAGCTCAAGCCAACGAACACAAGCAAACAAGCAAGCAAGTGTCATAAAAACAATACTTGTCATTACGTGTGACAATAATAGTGAACGAACGAACAACGAACGAACAAACTTTATTTTACATGATTGGTGACATGATTTGAGTTTAGTTAAGTTAGTTGCATATCCTTTACTGGACATCGCAGTCAACCCCAGCATTGTTTGGTTGTTTGTGATTTCTTGGCATGTGAACGTTCAGTAGTTTGCCATTGCTTTCAGGACGACCGGCATTTATACCATTGTATGAAAACCAACGCAGGAGTTTCTACTGCCAAATCGCCCGCAGCTGTGTTTCGAACGTAGTATACAGGATTACGCATTGCGCCCGTAACTCCTTCGCCACAGAGCCGGTGATATGATTTGAATATGATATAATAATGATGGTGACATGACTTAAGTTTGACATAACAATAATGGAGATGTGACTTAAGCGTGACATAACACCAATAGCGACTTGATTTAAATGTGCAACAACAATATTAACATCATGTTCGTGTTGCATTATAATAAAAAAAATTGCCATAATAATAACAGTGACATGTCTTAATTGTGAAATAACAACAATAGTGGCATGACTTAAGACTGAACCAAAAAAAAAAAAAACAATTAAGTGTGTAATAACAACAAAAGTGACATGATTAAAGCTAAGGAAGTGAAAAGAAAATTCCTTAGATACCGATGCATTGTTTAGTTAGCTCAACACACGACCTAACAAACTTTCTCTCCTCTATTTTGGGCTTCATATTTATATATGGTCCTTTCTTCTCTGAGTGCTTCGTGCGATGCATGTTGCTTTCCTCTGTTTAGCGCTTCCTCCAATGGACGTGTCGTGGGTTGGTGTAGCTGCCACAGAAACGAGTGAAGACAATATAAAGAATTCACACAAAGTTTTCACTTAAAGAAAAATCTATGCTGAAAACACAGAAAATACTGCTGTCAGAAGATTTCTTGCGGCAAGGAAACAGACACTATAACCAAGAAATCCAGCCCGTGAACCTGTATCAGAAAGACCGGGCTTTCCAACTGATTAGTGACGGATGTAGTATTCTGTGGCTTCACGAAACTGGAGATCCTGGCGGTTTATGTTGTATTAATGATTGGTGTTACTTAACTGATTCCGTGACATGGGATGATTAATCATCTTAAGCTACTTCCGTATCTGCCGTGGGCTTATGTAGAGTAGTTTTTCTTATGCAACCCCCATTAATCTGATACATAATACAGCATGTCTGCTACCATGTTAACAACTTTTAAAACATAACTGTGATACTTCCCTTTTTCCGCCATCTATTTTCGTTAGATCCAAGCCAACTTTGAGTTTGGCACTGAATCTGTTAAGTAAACCACAATTAATTCACAAACATTTATAGACAATCAACGCTGATGGCATGTCCATCCATCAATGATGTGCCATGTCGATAAGCATGAGCAGTCATGTTCTGCCATCTCACTCGATCACCAGAGTCGTGGATCAGCTCCGTGTTCCTGTCTCGACAATGCCACGTGGCCAAGCCATCCAGGTATTTACTTCTCTGTCTTCCCCTTGGTCTCTTCCCTTCGATCTTGCCAGTCGTCACCAAGTTCTCCAAGTCATTTATTCTCATAACATGCCCAAAACATTTTGACTGTCTACGTCTAATGACTCTAATCAATTTACGATCTTCATTTGTTTCTTGTAGGACTTGTTCATTGGTTTTTCTTTCTGTCCATGGTATTCGTTGCATTTTCCTCAGAAACGACATTTCCACAGCCATCAGCAGTTTTTCAGCTTGACTGCTCATTGTCCACGCTTCACATCCATACAGAAGTACAGGTTCTATGTAGCACTTCAACACTCTTTTTCTCGTTTCAATTAATATCTTTTTATTGGTCAGTATGTTTTTTTTTTTTTACGGCTGGTGGTCTGCAGTATGGACTTAGTTTCAGGGTTTTCTGTTCTGCTCCTCCCAGCTCCAGCATTTACACTTGTCACCAGGTGGGTATGCTCTGGTCGTCTTGGCTTGTCAAATGATGTTGATATTCCGGCATCTGGTCGGAAATACTTAGGCTGGAACCCTTGTAATGTGTTCTCTATCCACTAACTTCTAGATGGGAAAATTGACCTTGTTAACAGTCGTCGCTACCAAACGTGAATAAACTACAAACCAGAACGAAAATTGGCTCCCAGTGAGCCGTCTTACCAAAGGATAGAAATATACCTGAAGACAGAAGTATCCCTTTAAAAGAACTCTTCTGTGTAATTCTTGTGTGTGTCGTTGAGGTCTTATTACTATCAATTCTTTAATAAACTATCGAGACCTATCTGGTGTTGACGTCTAGGGAAAATATTAAATCATATCGTCTATTGAGCATTTCAAGAAATGGATGCTTCTTTCCTCTGTTGCACCTTTCAAGCACTTCTTTCCTCTGTTGCGCCTTTCAAGCAATGGATGCTCATTTCCTGGGTGTAGAGCTTAGTGAAATGGTCGTTCCTTTCTGCAATAATTTTAGATATAGATATACTCTAGTAATTATTGTTATATCTCCTATGTTTGAGAAATCAAGAAGAAACCTCGTTGTTGTGCCGCGTGTATCACTTTAGCGTTACGGACGCAGTTTATAATCTCCCATACCCGCGTTCGAAGCACAGCTGTGGGCGATTTGGCAACAGACCGCTTTACGTTGATTTTGTATTAAATGGTATGGGTTTCGGTCGATCAGAAAACAATGGTAAACTACTGAACTTAAACTTTCCAAGAAATCACGAATAGCCAAAACATGCGTGGGTTGACTGCTACGTTCTGTAAAAGATATGCAACTAACTTTAACATTCCTTGTGCACTTTAACACAATGCGGTTAGCTTCATTGTGTATTTTCTCCGGACTTTAGTGACTAATAGTATTGATGTGCATAGCGCATTCAGTGGCTGAGAGGAACAGTGGTTGGTATAGGAAATCCAGCCAAATAATGCACATTAATCGCTTCATGCGTAGAATAGTGTTCTCAAAACATCTGTATGTGTGGTCATATAAGCTTTTTTCTTTTGTATATTTATATAGAGTGATCTATGAAGTTAAATATTGACGATTTCCTTATTTAATATTGCAGAAGTTTAAGATGTCTGCGGAATTCCATACATTGTAACTTATTCCTGGCGTTCGTTCTCTCAAACATCACCTGGCTTGTCATACACAATTCTCTCAAGCAAGCGTTTACCAGCGCTCCAGAGGTAAGACACCATCGTAACTGGTAATGACACGTAACGTGAATCTATGGCTGCAGCATTGAGGTGATTACTGGGAAGTATAGAAAGAACCTTAATAACGGGTTGAGGGTATAAAGGTTGCTTGGCCAGAATACAGTGTACGCACAAGGCAATTAATATACACCGTTTATTAAAATTAATTCTTCAAAATTCGACTGTGATCAGTAGACGACTGGAGTTAGTAACCTATCGTTTGGTCAAGAAACCTGTCGACCGTGAAGAGTGTGGTGGTGGCAACAACAGTCACGGTGGCTGCAACAGCCTTTAAAGCATTTTCCACTGTGATGTAAGAACCCGTCTAAAGTCTAAAGTCTTAATCGAGTGTACGATGTTTCGTTGACAGACAAGAACGCAGTACAATACGTTTTAATTGGCCTGGCCTCCCAGGTCAGCCCAACCTAAAATGAATACCAAGAAATGTCCAGGGAAGTAATGGCGGCCGGCGTCAGATTGACCACATCATCCAAGGAGTGCCATGCAAGATTCATGTACCTAATATACCACAGGGCGTCAACAGTGGAGCTTTTACTTCATTGTTATTTTAAAAGAATTATTTATTGCCTACACGGTTTACATAATCTTCAACTATAAAACTCAAGCAGTCATAATCCAATTGCCAATATTTCTATTCTACGGTGAGTTAGATGTATCATAAAAACATAGAAGGGGGTGCAAGAAAGGCAGAATGAAAACTGACAAACAAACTTTTAGAAGATACTTATAAAAACATCGTAGAATTAATGTTTGATATGTAAAATACACACTTAACCTGGCTTCCAGGTCCACCCAGCCTGAAATGGGTACCAGGAAATATTTGTGCAAGTAAAGACGGTCGGCTTGATACTGACCACATCACCCGTGAGTGCTTATTGGTCTATACAAATGTGAGTCTATCACCTTATGGCCAATTAGCGTTAAGGCTTATAAGAGGGTCCTTTATTTACACAGCCGGTTCTCTGGCGAATTGGATGCATACGCAATTCATAATCCCACATGCCATGCTATAACTCCAGCATTCATAATAATTAAACGCAAAATGTCCAAATAGCATGATCAATAATTTCGGCTCAACACAAACATGTCAAAGTAAACGAGCAAAGTTCAGAACTGGAACGGCAGGGCAATGACGAAGCTAACAGCCATGTTGAAGATTTGGATCGGAATATAATTTAATAACAGTTCACAGTTAAGTTTAATGATATCAATACAGTCCATTCCTAGGGGCCTGTTACCGCCAGGCTGGGCCTAGGATCTATTGATAGGAACATGTTGATAATCTACAATAACTAACCTGCTTAAATAAAGACCATCCTTTCATTCATCTTCACTTGACCTTCTGTCGCTCTGCCCATCGTTCGCTTTGCTGCTCTGTACAATACAATACATATGTCTAGGTCTGCCCGTTGGTTCTGTAGCGACACCTTGTAGTAATCACTGAATATCTTCTTTTCCTGCTAGTATAGTCGTAGCCACTGTTTTATGTGCCAACACTAATCCATAGAGCCAACATTTGGATTTGCACTGCCTCCTTCCTTCATTCCCAGTTCGTGTCCTTCTGTTGTGATCCCAAGTTGTCCTCTGATGTATTTCTCGGTATCCAAGTGTCTCCTAGATTTCCCGTATATTTTCTATCGAGATTTCTCCCTTTTCTTCTATGACGTCATCTCGCCTGCAAGCACTATATGGCACCGCATAACCGCGTTCGAAACACACCTGCGGGCGATTTTGAAGCAGACCGCTTTGCATAGGTTTGGTTTTTATAAAATGGTACGAATACCGGTCGTTCAGAAAGCAATTGCAAACTACTGAATGTAAACTTGCCAAGAAATCACAAACAGCCAAGAAATCACAAACAGCCAAGAAATCACAAACAGCCAAGAAATCACAAACAGCCAAGAAATCGCAAACAGCCAAGAAATCACAAACAGCCAAGAAATCACAAACATTCAAGAAATCACAAACAGCCAAGAAATCACAAACAGCCAAGAAATCACAAACAGCCAAGAAATCACAAACAGCCAAGAAATCACAAACAGCTACAAAATGCTGGTGGTGACTACCAGATCCTGTAAAGAATATACAACCAACTTTTGTTGTACTGACTTACTTGCTATGTGATACACGTTCTTGTCCACAGTGGATCTGCAAGATGCTGGTGGCAGCCACTACCTACTTCCATACATGTCCTTTCTACTGGATGTTCGTGGAGGGTCTCTACTTGTTTACTATTGTTGTGTGGGCATTCTCTACACAGAAACTGCGACTCTGGTATTACCTGGTCATTGGCTGGGGTAAGCCAAGTGTTGTTTGACAGATGTCGCTGTGCCATGGTAGTTTAAGATTCTTCTTCGCATATTTTGCGCACCTGCAAAATACTATTTCGTTCTTCATTTTGTTTTTACTGCATGCAACTGTTATTTTTATATGTGACAGTTGTATGAAATAGAAGCAAAAAATATTAATAACATTTTGAACAAAATGCGTCACATGGGGTTTAAAGGCGAGAGGGTCAACTTCAACACAGTGAGATTTTTTTTTTTTCCAATATGGCTCGGTATCTTCCCTGGGGCTGTCTGCCGACAGAGTCGCACAAAACACAAAACGCGAACTCTGTAACTCTAGTGACAACCCCCCCCCCCCCCCCCCCCCCTCCCCCCCCCCCCCCCCCCCACCCCCCCCCCCCTCCCCCCCCCCCCCCCCCCCCAGGAGTCTCCGAGAAAATTGCACTCGTAAACCGAATGACGAATCCTGGAATCGAAGCTTCTATATATTCTTACAATAATTATTACATGTTGGCTGGATTTTGCAACTACATTTTCTACGCGATGGTGTACCGCACCCCTCGTTCGTCGCCTCTTACAACATGAGTTTTAGCTTACAGTGTTTAATACAGTTGCTTCCTATAACGGACTACACATAATAGCTATTATTTCTTCATCTTCTTTTCTGCGATTCAACGTTTGCTATGCGTCTATTCCAGTGGATGGTGCATAGCATCAATTGTAGTGTGTAGATGTCCGCTTTCTTGTCACGTGCCACTTATGTCAACATCTTCCGACTTCGATGGTTGAGGTGTCCTCCCATAGGATTGCCTTCCCGGGCTTATTGGCTCTGCCTGACCAAAGAGGTATTAAAATAAGATTACACATGGCAAGATGAGCTTTCATAGTAACTGGACATTTGAAGAAGTCAGAAAAAAATTAAAATTAGCGCTAAACTTATAATGTTGAGCTCGCTCTACCGTTAAATCGGTACTACTGGGTGAAGTAGAGACATAGAAAATGACGAAAATAGTAAATAAACTACAAACATTTATTCACTAATGCTTGCGTAGAAAGGCTAAATATTATAATAGATTCACTAAAGCGAAGTTTAGACAAAGAACTGGAAAGACTTCGCAAATTAAGAGGAGAGGAAAAGATGGTCACTCTGAATAGTAGACAAGTCAGAAAATCTAAAAATAGTATAAGTAAAAGGTCCATCTACTGGAATGCGCGTGGCAAAGGAAATAGAGGGGAACCTAAAGCACATGGAGAAAAGAATTAGAGATACGAGGAATGACAACGGGAGGACGTGAGAAGAACTGCAGGAGAGAGTAAAGGTAGGATTGCTATGAGGACCTCTGATGCCATGGGAGATAATCCGCAGATGAAAATGAAGAATCATCATTGACATTGCAATTTAAACTTCTTTAAAAGGAACCATCGCTTGAGTTCCCCTTGTAGAAGTCAGTTCCCAGTAAGCGATAGCTGTTATTTATTTATTTATTTATTCATGTGGCAGTTTGGTTTAAAATTTCAGTTTCTATTGTCATTTGTCGTGTGAAAATTAATCACATTTGGCTTATTATTTTTTTTTTAATAAATCAGTTTGTGTCCGAAATGTATCTTTGCGACATTGATACTCATTAACATGTTTACTAACACATAAATTCTTGTAAAGCTATGAAAAAGTGCTTTCAGTTGGATAAGCCTAAATATGGAAATTGCATTTCTTTGTGCGAGGGCCTGACGAGATTAAAGGAATTCCCCAAAATTGATTTGCATGTTCAGAAACTTGGCATCCATCTTTAGGTTGGCTAAGCTGCGTCTGACTAGATAAATACACGGAGCATGCTTTTCATTGATTTTACGTCTATATTCTTTGATGCTCACTTGGTTTCTCTGGTGTGTTGTTCCTTTAAATTTTCCTTGGTAATATAATCAGATGGGAGGCGTTGGGGAATATAATGGCGGACTGGACAGATCAGTGGAATAAGAAGCTAAAGGAGAGAAATAATACTTGATGATCTAACATGATGTCATGGGAGAATATTATCTGTGTGACTAATCCAAAACATCAAAACCGAGATCTTCACAAGAGTTTTATTTTTCAGACTTTTAAGACAGGGAATATGATAATGATGATGATTTTATACTTCACATCGACACCGCAAGGTGCAAGTTGAACAAGATGAGATGAATGTGATGATGAAACGTCATGTTCCAATCGAAGTTCTAATTCAAATATATTAGGGACGCCCATTTGAAACCCGCTCCATTGGCTTTATTACAAAAGCATGAAAGAAACATTAACAGGTGTGGTAGAATTAAGCAAAGCATTCATATTGAATGAATTATACACCATGGGTTGGTCAGAAGAAGTCCCCGTAGGCATTCAGGCAAGCATCCCATTGCTTAGGTAGGCGGCCAATGCCGTCCGCAAAAAAGGATTGCGGTTGCTCACTGAACCAAGTGTTTACCGCGTTCATTACGTCTGCATGTGTGTGACATCATTGCCCCTTGAGACTTTTTGAGAGGTCCGAACAAATGAAAATCGCATGCTGACAAATCAGGACTATAGGCTGGATATTGCAGAACTTTCTACTTCTGCCTTGCTAATGCTTCCTGCACAATCTTTGCGACATGCAGTCGAGCATTAACGTGCAACAACATCACACCGCAAGAAAGCATGCTGGGTCGTTTATTCTTGGTGGCTTTTTGAAGCTTGTCTAGTGTTTGCAAGCAGTGGGTAGAGTTGATGTTGACACCAGGTTCTTTAAAGTCGGCCAACAATAGCCATTCATGGTTAAAAAAAATACGCTCAGCATAACCTTACTAGCGGAAGCCCGTAACTTGAATTTGTTGGCTTTTGGTGATCCAGCATCTTTTGCTGCTCTGCTCAAAGTGGTGACACCATGATTCATCGCCTGCCACTATGCGAAAGAGAAATACACCACTCTCCACTCTGTAACGCAGCAAGTGGTTCAAACACCATCCCATGCGTTCCTCTTTTTGGTGGTCGGTCAACATCCGTGGTACATTACACTCTGTGAACACACCTTCCGATAATGTAGTTTCTTACGAACGACCTTTTGAATTTTCCCAATTGACACATCAAATTCTTTCGCTAGCGAACGTATTCTTCGACAACGGTTCAATTGTACTGCTGCATCAATTTTGGTGATGGTTTTTTTTTTCTGTTGCAACAATATTCTGTTGCGTCCTTTCCGAAACATTCGTGCTCAGTCTGTCACTGTTGTCTTTGTTACCGTACGCTGTCTGCATTCTTCGATGAATGTCCGCTGGTCGACATCCTTCAAATGAAAGAAACTGAATCACCGCTCTTTGAGTTTCTTTAGCCGGAGTTTGGATCAACCCGGCCATTTTCTCAACGGTCAGAAACAGAACCTATGTATCATGGGACGTTAAGCACGTGCTCTTTTATTCATTGGTCAGTACTTATCACATGACTGTGACATGTTCATGTTCAACTTACGCAATTATACGCGGAGCGGCACGAATAGATTTCAAATGAACGCCCCTTATGACAATGTGTTTCATATCTGGCATGTTTCGTTAGACGTGTGACTTAAATTAGTTAATGTATTAGCTCAATGTTGTATTCTTTAATTTTGAGCCGTAATCCTTGAAAGATCCCAATTAATGCCATTGGCTTGTCTTCCGGGGATTTATTTTTCTTACCATGTATTCTTGCTGTTTTATTTTCTTCTTTTATATAATGAAAATTAAAACAAAACACAAAAAAAAAAAGATTTACAAAGAAGAACTAAAATATGACAGGAAATGGTTGTATCAAGGGGTGAAATAAATTAGAAATTATAATTGGTAATACCGATATACTAAAAAGATGGACAGAGTATACAGAAGATTTATTCTGGGACAGCAGGGTGAATAAACCAACATTATGTAATACTAAAGATTGACCAAACATATTAAAGGCTGAAGTAGAAAAGGCTATTAAAAAGATGGCAGAAGGAAAGGCTGCAGGTCCTGACAAAATAACAACAGAGATGATAAAATCCTTATTACGCTTTGGCATTGATACTGTCACAGAATATGAAATGATATATATAACATCTTGCTACATCCCCAAGGATTTGAAAGCATCAATTTTCATCACACTACCCAAGATGCCAAGAGCTGTTGGTGTGAGGATTACAGAACTATTAGCTTAATGGGCCAGTTAACTAAGACACTACTGAAGGTCATACAAGAAAGAATTCAAAATAAAATAGATGGGGAAGTAGCTGGAGAACAATTTGCGTTCCGCAAAAACAGCGGCACCAGAGAAGCAATAATCTGTTAAAAGATGTTAATTGAAAAAATAAATAGAAGTTCGGAAAAGTATGTATGTTAGTTTTATAGACTACAAGAAAGCTTTTGATAGAGTACAACATGAACGACTAATTTACATACCTTCAAGATATAGGGAAAAGACATCAGACTTATTAGTAACTTGTACTGGGAACACGTGGCGTCTATTAGAAGCGGCAATTATCATTCGTCGCCCATAGAGATAAAAAGAAGAATACGGCAGGAATGTGTGTCGTCCCCAAGCTATTCAACCTATACACAGAAAATATTTTTAAACAAGTCGAACTGCCTGGACTTAACATCAATGGAAGAATCATAAACAATCTTAGGTATTATGACTATACCGTGTTACTAGCAAAAAGCGAGCAAGAGTTACAGAACCTAGTGAAACAAGTAAATAGGCATAGTGCAGAATGCGACTTAGATTTTAACATCCAAGAAATGAAAACTATGATAATTAGCAATGCAAAGGAAAGATCATAATGAACATCACAGTAAACGGGGAGATACTAGAACAATTAACACGTTTATCTTATCTTAGACATGTAATACCATATGATGGCAGAAGAGAAATAGAAATCAAAAAGAGAATAGGAATGGCCAAAAATGGTTTCGACAGCATGAAATCAGTATTAACATCTAGAGAGATTAACAACGCATTAAAATGAGAATTATCAAATGTTACGTATTTTCAACACTATTGTATGGAGCGGAAGCCTGGACATTGAACAAGCAACTAGAACGTCGAATAGAGACCATGGAGATGTGGATATACAGACGAATGTGTTATATTTCATGGAAACAAAAACAATCAAATAAAGAGGTTCCAGAAACTCTGGGAATGAAAAGAGAGTTGATGAAAGAAATACAAAAGAGGCAAGTGAAATATTTCGGTCACGTTAAAAGACTTAATACTCTTATAAAAACCATACTAGAGTGCAAGGTTAAGGGCAAGCGAGCAAGAGGTAGACAACGATACAAGTGGGAAGATAACATCTAGAGATAGACGAACATCAATCTGACAGAATGTACAGTCAGTGAGAGATACAGTGTTGGAGATCCATTGCAGCCAACCTTCATTGTGGAGACGGCACCTGATTGATTGATTGATTGATTGATTGATTGATTGATTGATTTACATAAGCTGCTTCTCAGTTGCAATCAAGATAAGGATCTTTCTTGAATAGCTACACCAAGTGCAAGTTAAGTAGGGTTTCTAACAAGATTATCGCATTTTCTTAATGAAATTTAATTACACTAATGCAGACATAAAAGGTAAGTTGGTGGTTGGACTATTTTTTGTACAACATATAGACACTGCTGTCGTTAATGTATTGATAATTCAGATTTCTCATTCTACAGTTGTGCCATTTGTGGTCACGGCTATATGGGCAGCCATTAAGGACAATATTGAGGACGAAGAGTAAGTTGGAGTTTAGTTTACTCCATGTTAAGAATCACATTATACCAACTGAACTAACAAAAATATTACTTTGTTGTATTTGTTTTGTCCATATTAATGTTTTGTCTACTGCTCCCTCTATTATTCGGTGAATATACTGCAGTTCCGTTGTTTTATGCGTAAGTATTTTAGATCCACGGCTTTCATGTATATGGCGATGCTTCCCTCGTGCATATACATACAAACTGTGGCGGAATTATTTCCTGACAACCCGGTATGGAAGTTTAGCAAATGAAACCTGGTCAGACCCTCAAACCAAACAGTCCGAGACACTGTAGATGCTCAGACTATTAAACTGTTGTAAGCCATGAAGAGTTAATCACATGATGATGTCATCGTTACTGACAGTCTTATTTTAGATGTGTATCTAACGGGAGATAGTAAAAGTGGACAACCTACCTAAGGACAGAAGTCACACAATAGAGTCATGTGGTATCTGCCAAGCCGGAATGTTCCATTCCGTGACTATAGATTATTTTCAGAGCTTATCCACCTAGAGAGTCAATATTTACATTAAAGATCTTTTTTTTTCTCTTTTTTTTTTTCTCATCTGGCCGAATGATATCTCTCCTACCACAGAGGTCATTGCACACAATAGAGCAAAAGCTCATGTCTTAATAATGGACCACCGTCCGAGCGATATTAAACGAATGAATGTGCCGTTATCCCGGTAAAAGAAAAAAAAACGTAGAGAAAAAAGAGGCGTGTCTGTCTGAATGGTCCAGCCGTCAATCCTCTCTTTCATGAAATTGGACAGACTTAGGGGGCCTCGTAATTTTGTAAGACTAGTGGGGGTAAGGTTCTGATGCCAAACATTAATAGGCTCACTTTCGAACGTAGTATGTTGCAGAGTGTGTCCCTAGTACAAACAACTAGAAGAGGACTTGGCGCTTGCACACATGTACATGAAATCTGCAAACAGTCTTACCAACGTGCTATCAAAATGTGCCTAAGTCTAAGATTGCTCATTTCATTGTACTTACATATGTACTTATTCGCATACCTTTAAAAGCTGTTGCAGTACATCATGCATAGCAGTTCTGTGTTAAACAGTATGATTCAACTGCTACTGCTACATATAATATATGTAACACGCTGTACACTGGTCATACTATGAATCGCAACATTCAAGGTTCTAGAAACATGTCTGACAGCAAGGTTAAAAGGACCAGACGAAACTGAAACGTATAGTTCAAATTGTTCCCATCCTGTGTTTTTACCTTTCCTCTGTAATTTGATTGGTGGCCGCCTTCTTAATTAACCATGCCATAACAAAAGAGTGCAACTTGCCTTGATTTAGTTTCAATAACGTATGGGGAAACGAAAATTATTTTCTAAACTATCATACCATCTCTATGATAATGGCTAATTAGAGATTTACCCCGTTTTAATTCCAAGAATTACAGGAATTAAAACACATTTGAATCCACCCCCCCCCCCCACCCCCACCCCCACGTCCCCGAGATAGACAAGTGACATGGATAACAGTTGTTGCTTTCTTTAGTGGTTTTCACCATTCCTTTCCTGCCAATTACTTTTTTGTAATACTTGTAATACGCACATTTCTTGAGAAGAATAAAGTAAGGTTAGAATTTAACTCAGCCCAGAATGTCACACTCGCGTTTTCCTAGATATTAGACTAATGAATGTTCAACACTTTGCTGTCTCATCGGATCTGCTGACAATCCACACGAGATAGTAGCGGTCTACCTTTGATGAACACACTAACCAACATATGAGTAACAAATACATATGTACATCTGTACGTGTTTTATGAATACACACACTAACACAAAATTAACAATTACACATGTACATCTGTATGTGTTTATCTATGTCATTAACATTAGAAATGCATAACCAATCATGTTGGTGCTTTTATACTATTACTGGCCTTTATAGGTAGGGCTTTGTTAAGAGCTGACTTTAATATAAACAGTAAGATAGTGGCTGCGGCTAGATATGGTGTAAGTAAGTCAAACGTTAAATACTCTTAAAAAGTCGCTTAAAAGTCGACAGGGTCGACTTCATTGCACCGGGTTTTATCCTATATGGCTCGGTCTCTTTCCGCAGCGCGGAAAGCGTCGCTGCAAAGCACGAACTCCGTAGCTCTAGCGACGACCCACAGGAGTCTCCGAAAAATTTAATTCGTGAACCCAAGGACGCGGCCCGGAATCGAACTCAGAACCTTCAGAGCCCGAGTTAAACGGCTTGACCACTTCGCCACAGAGACTCCCAAAATACTCTTTTCCTCGCAACAAATAAAGATGGACTAAAATAAGTATGTATATGAGTGCATTGCGAAGTCACATGACAGAAAATGTTACAGACTGATCTCAATCGCCTTCGATACCGATAGGGCAATTGATGAAGATGGTCTAATAACATCAGACCATCATACCATGCACCGTGGTAATATTCAGTGTGATAATTTTCACCGTGTGCCTATCTCTCCAGGTGCTGGCTTCATACGGGCATGCACGTCGATTATATAATTCACGCACCAGTCATAGCCTTATTGGCGGTAAGTCTATTTCGTTCATTCAAGCAATACTTTTTATTCAAAACTCATAACATACTTACCTCAGCCTTATTCTGTCCGCATGTTCTACGTCTGTTTGCATTTCTAACTTTCAGATCATTCTTTCACCACCCTCACCCTTCATCGCTTGTTTTCTGAAAATATAATGTCTACTCTGTTCAGCCTGCTCTCTCCGCCTTTCTTACTAATTGATATAGGCTCATAATGTTTTTTTCAATCTTGTCCTGGTCCTCTTACTGCTTTTAAAAGGCCTCAAAGAAACAATATTGCTTATCAAACCACAATACGACGAGGGTCATGGTGACGCTGTGGTTAGTGCACAAACTTGTGATTTCCGATGGACTCGGTTTAACTGCAAGATCCCTCTACAGTTGTCAGTCCCAATCTATAGATCTCACAAGCTAAGACTCATCACACTTCACGAACTCTATATCGTCAGTGATCATATCGGTGCGTGTATATTCTAGAATCACGCAAGCTGTAAATATTCTTTTCTGGATCGGTTGACTAATTTGAAATGTAGTCTCTGCAGCTTCCTTGTTGACTAAGATTCAGTCCGAATTGTTCCCCACCAGTAGGTTCCCAATCCCATATAAATGATGCGAGATGTGTGTGTGTGTGTGGGGGGGGGGGGGGGGGGGGTGCTTTTGTTTGTTTATTGTTTTTGGTTTTTTTTTCTTTTAAGAACCGCTGTCAGGAAGGTTTCAAATCACACCACTTATTATGCTGTGACCAAGTGTATCCCAAAGCCTAACACGTAATGCTTCTGTCTATAATATCTGCTACCGGATTACTCTTACATGCTAAAATTACTGCACATAGCAAAAGTTACGCAACGTTGATTCAACACGACAAATGTAAAACCCACTTTCTATTCATTTACAGAGTAACGTATTTTTTATGGTAACTATAATCTGGGTACTGGTCACCAAGATGAAGGCTTCAAACTCTCTGGAGACTAGACAGACCAGGTCAGTTTATTATGGACTTTCAAGTGCATGGTGTACTCCTATATGCATCTTTATAATCTTATTTTATATGTGCTCTTTATTGTCTAATTTGCAATTGCAGTTAATTTGTACGTCCTGTGTAAATAACCAACGCAATGCAGTCTGCTGTCAAATCGCGCAGCTGTATTATTATTATTATTATTTTTATTATTATTATTATTATTAAGACCAAAGAGAAGATGGGTGCAGGATGTGGCGGATGATCTCCAGATGGTTGTATCGGACGTGGGACATCTTGCTTGTGATCGAAAGGTTTTCCGGAAGGTTGTTATGGCAGCGAGGTTCTGCAAAGGACATGCTACTGAATGAATGAATGAATGAATGAATGAATGAATGAATGAATGAATGAATTATTATTATTATTATTATTATTATTATTATTATTACTACTACTACTACTACTAATACTAATATTACCAAGACTACTGATACTACTACTAATATTATTATTAATACAGTATTACTATTATTATTGCATTCTTCGCATTTGCCTCAGAAATCACATTTCCACATTTCCAAAGCCATCTTACGTTTTTCGGCCTGTTTTTTCATTGTCCAGGCTTCACATCCATACAAAAGAACCAGCGCTTTTGTATGGATGTAGAGCGAGGACAATGAGCAAACAGGCTTTTAATAAAAAACATCTGACGGCTGTGGAGCTGTGGTTTCTGAGCAAAATGCAAAGAATAGCATGGACACATAGAAAAACCAATGACCAAGTCCTATAAGAAACAAATGAAAATCGTAAAATGGTTAGAGAAATTAGACGTAGACAGTCAACAGTTTTGGTCACGTTATGAGAAGAAATAAATTGGAGAACTTGGTGACAACTTTCAAGATCGAGGGGAAGAGGACAACGGGAAGTCAGAGAAGTAAATACCTGGATGGTTTGGCCACGTGGCATGCTCGAGACAAGATCACTTAGCTGATTCATGACTTTTATGATCAAAGGAGATGGCGAAACATGACCGCCCACGCATATCGGCTTGGAACATGATGATGATGATGATGATAATGATGATGATGATTGCTACTACTACTACTACTACTACTACTACTACTACTGCTACTACTACTACTACTCCTACTACTACTAGTACTACTACTAAAAAAAAAACATTAAGTTGCATGTCCTTCACAGGACGTAGCAGTCAACCCTAACATTTTCGCTGTTCGCGATTCCAGAGCAAATTTTCCGTTCAGTAGTTTGGCATTGCTTTCTGATCGACCGGCTCCTATACCTTTTTCGAAAAATCCAGCACCGCTGTGTTTCGAACCCGGGTATACGAGCTCACAAACCGCGTTCGCAAGCCCTTAGCCACAGAGGCCGGTACTACTACTACTACTACTACTACTACTACTACTACTACTACTACTACTACTACTACTACTACTACTACTACTACTACTACTACTACTACTACTACTACTACTACTACTACTACTACTACGACTACGACTACGACTGCGACTGCGACTGCGACTACGACGACGACGACTACGACGACGACGACGACGACGACGACGACGACTACTACTACTCAAAATAATACTAATAATAATGCTACTACTTCTACCACTGCAACTACTACTTTGACTACAGCTGCTAGATAGAACTACGATTATTATAGCCATTGTAACTATTACTAACACTACGACTACTACCACTACTAATACTACTATTACTTCTACTAAAAATACCACCACTACCATTACTGATACTGGTGCTACGTTTACTAGCGTTTCTATTTCCAGTTTCGTTGTTCAGAAGAATAATAGCGCAAACGAAGTAAGTTATAACGCTGCAGGCGATTAAAGTAGGCAGTTAAAATAATGTTATTGCATGATTTTAAAGTATACTACAAAAGCATCACAGATCCGCGGTTGCGCGTTGGCTAGCATGTTTTCCTACTGACCCAATGTTCATGCGTTCGAGGCTTTATTTTTAATTGACATGTGCTCCCATGTCGACCCACTCTGAAATGGTACCATGAAATGTTCTGTGCAGTAAGGGTGGCCAGCGTAATCTTGACCATATGAAAAAATCAAGTACTGATTCTCTATTTTTTTTTTTTAAACATACAGGGCTAGCACTAAATACTAAAAGAGTTCGTGTTTTGTTCGATGTGTCCAGCTGGTGCCTTCTTGTTTTGGGATGAAATACCAAGCCAGAAGGATTAACTCTCGTTGCAATGAGATTTGTCCTTTTGCCTTTAACGTTTTCCTCTCTCTTTAAAATAAAAGAATATGTTATATTCACTTTTAAGTACAAAATACTGTTTTAAAACAATGCTTGCGAATTCCATCCATCCATCATGTGCCATGCCGATAAGCGTGGGCGGTCAAGTTCTACCATCTCACTCGATCACCAGAGTCGTGGATCAGCTCCGTGTTCCTGTCTCGACCATGCCACGTGGCCAAGTCATCCAGGTATTTACTTTTCGTCTTAGTCTGTTCCCTTCGATCTTGCCAGTTGTCACCAAGTTCTCCAAGTCATTTCTTCTCATAACATGCCCAACAAATTTTGACTGTCTAGGTCTAATGACTCTAATCAGTTTACGACGATCTTCATTTGTTTCTTGAAGGACTTGTTCATTGGTTTTTCTGGCTGTCCATGGTATTCTTTGCATTTTCCTTAGGAACCACATTTCCACGGCCATCAGCTATTTTTCAGCTTGACTGCTTATTGTCCACGCTTCACTTCCATACAAACGTATAGGTTCTATGTAGCACTTCAACACTCTTTTTCTCGTTTCAATTGATATCTTTTAGTTGGTCAGTATGTTTTTCATCTTGCAAAAGGCTACCTTCGCAATGGCAATTCTTGTTCTAATCTCTTCAAGGCATCTCCCATCAGATATTATGACTGTGCCGAGATAAGTATGTCGATTCACTTGCTTAAGAATATGCCCATTTACTCGTTTGCGAATTACGATATTATTTTTAAGAATTACATCTTTGTGACTATAAATGATGACTTTTAAAGTAGAAACAATGCTCTATCATCCTTTTTTAAAAATAATTTACGTACGACATAGAGTCGAGGATTTTTTTTTTTTATGTTTTTTTTTTTTTTGAAAAGTGCTACAAACTCTAAGAGCTTATTCTTATTTTCATCTTATTTTATTCCATATAGGAAAGCAGTCAAGGCCACTGTGGTATTAGTCCCTCTCCTGGGGTTGACGTACATCATGTTCCTCAGGTCACCGTTTGACGGTGACATCGTCAACACATTGTTTCAACATACCAATGCAGTGTTGCAGTCAACCCAGGTATTCCTCTTTGTCCTGAATAGACCGCTCTGTTGTATATGAAGTTTGATAGACGCCTTTGCCATGACTATAGCTTTGTTTGTATACCAATATATCGTTAAAAAGTTTGTTGCATATCCTTTACGGGACGTCGTAGTCGGCCCTAGTGTGTTTTTTGCTGTTTGTGATTTCTTGGCAATGTATACGTTCAGTAGTTTGCCATTGCTTTCTTAACTACGGGCACTCATACTATTATATAAAAACCAACACACGGCGGTCTGCTTCCAAATCGCCCGCAGCTATGTTCCGAATGCGGTATGCGGGATTAAGAACTTCGTTCGTAATATCTTCACCACGGAGACCTCAGAATGTCGTACTCACCATGTATTTGTGGAGCCGCGGTAGCCCATTGGCTACACTCTTGCCAGCCGCCCCAGTGGCTGTGTGTTAGAATCTCCATCTAGGCGTGATTCTACAAAAACATCAACCTGAGACCCCAGGTCGAACCAGACTAAAATGGGAACAAGAAAATGTTCTAAGGAGTAAGGTGTCCGGTGGGATATTGACCACATCACCCACTGAGTGCCGATTGGTCTATAACAATAAGGGGCTATCACCATATACCCAGTACGCCACAAGATGTGGAAAGTGTCCTTTGCTTGATGTACTTAATGATATGTGTAATGGGTAAAGTGATTTATCTTATAGGAACAGTACTATAGACTTCGCATATACGTATTATTGTACTATTATTATTGACAAATGTTGCTGGTAACCGTGTTTGTCCACAGCTTCCTGTCTGAGATATATCCATCATTCTCAGTACAATTGTCCCGTTATTTCACAATGTCAAGTTTTCTAGCATTTTCTTTCTACGTCTTCAACTGTCTGTCTTTCCTTCAAGTTTTCCAAATTATGCTTTCTCTAGACATGTTAAACAATGTATAATGTCACTTTCTGTTTCGAGTCGTGTTTTGTCTTCGTGAGTTAGTTACTGTAAAGATGCTTTTATTGTCCTTTTATCTGTCCTTGGCGGCTTTAGCATTCTTCTATTCTTCTTTAGAAAAACCTCTCCACGGCCTCTGTTCATATGCTTCTTCATAGTTATATAAAAGTGTGAAGATAGCTCTCTCTCTCTCTCTCTCTCTCTCTCTCTCTCTCTCTCTCTCTCTCTCTCTCTCTCTCTCTTTCTCTCTCTCTCTCTCTCCCTCGCTCTCTCTCTCTCTATCCATCTCTCTCTATGCGTAGGCGTAGGCGTGTGTGTGTGTGTTTGCGTAGGCGTATGCGTGTGTGTGTGTGTAGGCGTGTGCGTGTGTGTGTGGGTGGGTGGGTGAGCTAACTTTGCCGTCTCGAACATTTTCTAAAAGCAATATTCCTACTACATTAATTTATACACAACGAGTAACCAAACACAAATTATCTGAAATGACCTAATATTGCACATTGAAGAATAATCTAATTCCACTCGAGTTGAGTTCGTGTAGTAAAACAGTTTCTACTCAGCTTCATAAAATTGGTACCTGCATTTATTCTGCAAGATTAGGCCACCAGCGTGAAACTAGCTGCAGAACAACAGAGTACTTTTTGGTCAGTAAAATATGTGCTTTGCACAATACACTCCATTGGTATGAAAACACGATCATTTAGCCACTGGAAGAACTGGAAAAGATTTGTCTTGGATCGAAGTAATAAAGTCGAGATGATTATACTGTCAACATTCGGACTATTTCGTCATTGGAAATGGTATAGAAGTCTGGAATGTACATGCAATAAGGTGATGAATAGATAAACTAAGAAGGCTATCTGCACATTAAACAAGATTCGTGAAAATAAGAACAAGATATCAGCTTGAATAAAGTGAAATCATAAGGCACGCCTGGAAATCGAACTAATTTCTCAAAAGGATATCATTGTCTCGCTGAAAAGAACAAATGCCATACATCACTTCCCTGCTAGAACATCATTGTATAAGTACCAATTGGCAACGTTAATTTATCAGTTTCCGACAAAGCCTATTAAATAACCATTTTCCAGCATGCCCTTACTTGGTTTGGTTATAAGAAAAACTGAAGGTCCCTCTTCCACACCCTCGGGCGTATCGTGTAAATAGGTTATATATATATAATAGCCTTATGTTTTTTATAGACCAATCGACGCTCGATTAGTGATGTGGTCAATATCACGCCGATGACCTTTACTTCTCAAGATATTTCCTGGTACTTATTTTACCTTAGGTCCACCTGGGAGTTCGAGTCCTTTAAATGCAATCCGCGTCTCGATGAGGATATGGACACATGATCACCGGGTGGGCAGGCAAGGGAACTAACCACTACTGCGGAGCCCGGTTGGACTGGTATTTGAAATGCATTGAACATATTTTTAAAGCACAATGTAGCAAACTATCATCTGTCAAGGCGGCTAGGTGCCAGAACGAACGGTTTTCATTAACTAATATTGCTTATTTCATTGCAGGGCCTGTTTGTTGCAATATTTTACTGTTTCCTCAACGGAGAGGTAAGTAATAAGCTAATCAGCTGTTCACTGCATTTTTTAAATTTTTGTGTTAACATAATAAGGGAAGAAATACAAGCTAGAATCAACTCTGGAAATGAGATATACTATGCACTACAACATCTGCTAAAGTCAAATGCGCTATTTCGTAAAACCAAGATCACAATATACAAAACACTGATTAGACCAATTGTTCTGTAAGGCTCTGAAACCTGGAGTACAACTAAAGGAGACGAAGCCTTGTTACAAACCTTTGAGAACAAAGTCTTAAACGCATCTTTGGGTTCATTAGGAATACACGAAGTGGAGAGTGGAAAAGAAGAAGCAACAAAGACATTTATGATCTGTTTAGGTCCCCGCTAATCACTGGTATCATGAAGGCTAATGAACTACAATGGTTGGGACATATAGAAAGTAGTGAAGATAATGGCAAACAAAACTCGCTTACACTCAGGACATAAATGACAGTAGACCCCGAGGTAGACCAAAAAGACGATGGAGAGATAATATATATACAGACCTACGACACTTGGAATCAGCGATTGGCAAGACAAGGTCAACCAGAGAGACGAATGGAGACGGCTTGTATCTGCAGTAAAGAAACTCAATGGCTCGGAATGCTGAAGAAGAATTATTATTTAGTATTATAAAAAATAACCGTGAAAATATATAAACAAACGGAAATAGGCCAGCATTATTAGCATGAATATTTACAGAACTCCATTTGTCTTTATTTTTCTGCGATAGCTTATATCAATATCAAGCTAACTGTTTCAAACACTGTTCCGTCTTTCAAACGCTGATTGACTTTTAGCCTGCGTCCTTCTTAAGTCTACAACATGGTCCTATATTTGTTTAATCAAGGGGCTATTATAATGATAAGATTGACAAACATAAACAAATCAAATTGCGAATAATGCCGATCATGTCACATGTGGGGTATTGAGAGCAGCCCTCTCGCTGATGCCCATGTCTGCCGGACTATTATGTGTTTATGTCAAACGTGTGTGCAATATGGGAAAGGTACTTCACCGGCTATGATCAAACGAACCAGAACTGTCTAAAATTGGAGTAGCAAAGAATCTGCAAATAAAAACAAAACAGACACGAACTTAAAGGGATTACCTGTCTTGTTCGTTGTACCAAGCAACTCCCTCTTCGTTTATTGGTAAGTTCCTACGAAGCACATCTTTCTGACTTTCTAATGTTAGTTAGTTAGTCTTTCCTCTTGAGCCTAAGGCGGCGCATAGGGCAGAAGTCCTGTCTCTCCATGCCTGGCGGTTCGCGGCTACCTGTTGTAGATCTTGGATATTTACTTGGCCATTGAATGACCTTCTCTAATGATGGTTCTACGCAGGGTCTCTCTTGGTCTTCCCCGTTTTCTTTTCCCTACCGGTGACCATATGAGGGCTTGGTAGGGGAGTCTTGTCTTGTCCATTCTGAGTACATGGCCGATGTAGTTCCAACGGCGTCTTCTTATGAAATTGGATACTGTATCTTGCTTAGTCTCTTGTCTTATTTGCGAATTGGTTCTGAAGTCTGTCCAGTGGATGTTTAGAAGTCTTCTAAGACATTTGTTCTCAAAATTGTCTAATTTTTTATCTAAAGCTACCGTTGATTTCCAACTTTCACATCCATACGTTAACACTGGAATCACACAAGAGTTGAAGATTTTAAGTTTTGTGTGTTTGCTGAGTGTCTTTGACTTCCAGATTGTTGACAGTTTATTGAAGGCACTAGATGCTAGTGCGATTCTAGATGATATTTCTGGTGTTGAGTCCCCTGTAGATGACATTTTGCTTCCTAGGTATGTGAAGCTGTTGACTTTTTCACGAACGTAGCTGTTCAATTTGGTGTCATCTGAAGATCAATAGAGATCAATAGTAAGATCAATAGTCTTTGTTTTTGTGGTGTTAATTTGGAGACCAATTTGCCCTGAAACATTTTGGAGGTGGTTTATTTTCTCTTGGGCATCCGGGTGTGTTGAACTCAAAAGCACTATGTCGTCGGCAAAGTCCAGGTCTTCTAGAATTTTGTCAACCCAATGGATATCCCATATTTGTATTGTTTGTGCATTTGCGCATGACCCAATCGATAGCTATTCCTAAAAGCATCGGTGATAAGACACAACCCTGTTTCACTCCTGTTTCGACTGAGAACCAGTCAGAGTTGCCTGTTTCTGTTCTTACGCTGCAACGTGTCTCTTTGTAGAAAGATTTTATGACGTTGGTATATTTGGTAGGAAAACCATAGATGTTAAGTAGATTCCAAAGTGAAGGACGGTGGATGCTGTCGAAGGCTTTTTGAAAGTCGACAAAGTTGGTGATTAATTTCGACTGGAATTCTACGGAGTCTTCAATGATTATTCTGAGGGTGAAAATGTGGTCTATGCATGACCGTTTTGGTCTGAAGCCTGCTTGTTCTTCTCTGAGCCTTTCATCTATCTCCTTTTTCAATCTCTCAAGTAACATGCTACAAAAAAGTTTTCCTGGTACTGATAATAGAGTGATACCACGCCAATTATTGCAATCAGACATATCGCCCTTTTTAGGCAGTTTGAAAATTACACCATCTTTCCACTGTTGTGGTGGGGATTCGCTTTGCCAGATTTCATTGATCAGCTGTAACAAACGTTGTAAGGTGTTCTCATCTGCTGCTTTGAGCATTTCTCCTGAGATTTCATCTTCACCACCAGCTTTGTTGTTCTTCAATTTTTCTAATGTGGCAGTTATTTAATTAACTCATTCTGTAAAAATTGTTAATGCAGCCCATTCTGCCCCATGCTGTTATTAATTTAACTCTTTCTGGTTTCTTTAAATTAGAACTCGGGATAGGAAGATTTAAAGTAGTTATTGACTGGAGCGTACGGTGTTAAGGTAAGCGACATGCAGAGTGAAGCTCGTTATAAACAACCGCCATTTAGAAGACGACGCCCGTGTGTCACCTGGGGCCATAATGACAGCAAAGAATAGTAATACAGTAACCTACCATGCACGTCGCAAGAGACGATAAGGAAAGTTGGGGTTAGACAAGCTATATCATCTTCTTGAAAACTGGCTATAACGTCCAATCTACCATGAACAAGTTTACAAACAGGTAGGCGTGAGATTTGCTTGCTTGCTTGCTTTTGTTCGTTGGCTTGAGCTCCAACACGAAGTCCTGTATGTGGATGAAGGCATCCTGTTGTCCAACATCAGTATGATGTCATACAGGACCTGAGGTTTGCGTGAGTATCCGTTGTCCCATGTCTGGCTTATTTGTGTGCAGACTGGTGGTTCCTCGCCGTACAGGCAGACACTCTCCGACTTCGGAGGAATCGGCGATCCTACTGACTTTAGCCAGGACCCCGAAGGGACCTGTTGCCCAGGACGCTCGACGAGGACGCGTCAATAGGTCTTGGCCAGTATATAACCCGGCCCTGGTGCCTTGGAAACACCTCTGCGTCCCAGGCGTGAGATTATTGAGGGCCTTTGATCTACTGGCAGACGAAAGGTAGAAGAAGAGGAAAGTTAGGATAAGTGATATAAACATGTATACGGTCTTCTTTACCCGATGATACTCATTTGTTTGAGACCTATTACAAACATGTACCTGCCTGATTGACCGAATCCAGGTGAATGTTATTCTAAAGTGAAAGTTTGATTCTTATTGTCAGGTGAAGTCAGTTCTTCGACAGAAATTGAGTTCCCTTCAGGACAGCCGAAGCTTGAGCAGGTACACAAAAACCACCATCTACGGCAGTCCCCGTCGCTCAAGCAGCTACGCCCCCAATGGCAATGGTAAAGGTGGTGTCTTCAAAGGAGGAACGCAGATGAAAATATCACGAGTGACAGAGTTGGAGACAGAGGCCTCGGTGTTAATGATGGACAAGATTGAACATACACTCGACCCTCGCCAATATGAAACGTGAAATAATAGTTATTTGTTGGTTGTATTTTGTTTATTCCATGACAGAAATGCACGTGGGTCATTCCACCTGTCTGAATATACTAATTTAATGATGAATTGTTATCACATATATTGATGACTTCATGTACTACATTTTTCAAATTTTTTCTACATGCAAAGTGTAGTGAGACTTTACAAACACCAGGTATATATAGTAATGCTATGTAAGCCAACGTATTCACCCACAATTATTCTTCGTCATAAATGGAGTACATACAAGTTATAACCTGAACGAAGCACATTAAAGTCTAGATAACGTTATTGATCATGACTAAAATACTGGTCCAGGCACAAAAAATAGTCAATATGGATCCTAGATACTGGCCACCTGGCCTTTAGGCACCAAAACTGTCAATGTTTCTGCCTGAAGAAGACACATTGACAGTTCATGGACTTCTGACCAATGTACTATTACACCTGGGCTGTCACGGGAATCTACCATGTCCCCAGTGCTTTTTAATGTATACACCAGCAAAGTCTAAAGAATAGAGGCACCAGGGATTTGTAGAATCTTGACATTCGCAGATGATGTGCTAGTGTACAGACACGGAAGAGAGATGGAAAGAATTGCTGAAGACTTACAGTCGGCAGTAAACTTTGTGGAGGAGTAGTGCTTGGACTAAGGGGTCGTAATAAATCCAGACAAGATATCGGTTGTGTGGTATTCCCTGGTTAACAGAATCGTGAATGCTGATACCCCATGTACTACATTGAATGGACGACCTCTCAGTGGAGAGGAAATTGAAGCACTTGGGAGTCACCTTCAACAGATGCATGTCTTATAAGGATCATGTGAAGGCTTTGGTGGTGAAGTCTGGAGAGGGACATAATGCATTGAGCGCGGTGGCAACAACCGGGGGAAACCAGAGGATGTTTTACATACTCTTTCAGTAGTTAATAATTTCAATTATTGAGTGTGGTTTTTGGGGCTGCTGACAGCATCAAAGAGGCAGCTGGAAATGGTGGAGCGCTTACAGAATGCGGTCATGTGGGTGATCCAGGGGTCACAAGGGACACACCGGTTATATGTATAGAGGCATGTCCTTGCATTACCAACAATGGCGGACAGGCACAGAGTCCTTCAAGCCAAATGGTACCTGATAATTGCTGCAGACATGCACCACCCCCTACATGAAGCCATGGATGTGTGTGTGTGTGTGTGTGTGTGTGTGTGTGTGCGTGCGTGCGTGCGTGCGTGTGTGTGTGCAGGAAGGCCCCGGTTAACGTCGGGGTTACATTCGTGGAAAACGCGACTTTAAGTGAAACGACTTATAGCGAAACACTATTGCCCATAGAATTAAATGAAATACAGTGTATTTTGTAACGTTTAGTTTGATGGTTGTTGATGCTTATTGGCTAAATAGAGGTGGGTTGGAGTGGGTTGGACTTTTTGGAACGTAGAGGCATTAAAACCACGACACGCTCCAAAACTATCATAAGCGTATGTTTGTGTTGTTTGTCTATCAAGAATGATGATGACCATTCATTTCATCCAGTGAGGTTGAAAGTATGGAGCCGTGAGTTCTAAGATGGCTGATAAGGCCTATTTTCGCTCGAAATGTTCTTTGACAATGTGGGCAAAGAATGCTTGACGTTCCAGTGAGAGGATCTCCTGCAGATGTTTTTCTGTCCAGCCTTTTCTTCACAGTTCTTGCAGTCCCGGTTGCTTCACAAGTGACTGCACCCTTGCGTAATGATGTACGCCACAAATTTCGGTCTTCGGCAGCAGTCTCTCAGCTGTCAGGATGAATTCCTAAAAGCTTTCAGTGAGATGTTCAGAGTCTCTTTAAAGCGCTTCCTCAGGCTGCCTTTTGAGCGTTTACCACAACGCAGTTCGCCGTAAAAAAATCGTTTAGGGAGCATGTGATCTCTCATGCGAGTCAAGTGACCAGCCCAGCAAATCTGATTCTTCATTAGTAGAGTGTTCGATACAAGGCATGGATGCTCTTTCTAGAACTTCAGTGTCTGGGATCTTGTCTTGCCATTTAATCTTCAATAGCTTCCTAAGGCAGACTGTGTGGAAGTGGTTTAATTTCCTAGCGTGCTGCTGAAATGTAGTCCAGGTTTCACAAACATATAGCAGAGTGGATAATACAACTGCTTTGTAGACTTTCAGCTTTGTTCGCAGGCTTATTCCATTTCTGTCCCATCCTGTTCATTTTTGTACAGTCTGCCAAAGGCTGTGCTGTCCTTGGAAATTCTTGCATTCACTTCATCATCAATTGTGGCAGCTTGTGACACAGTGCTGCCAGGATAGGTGAATTTGTCCACGACACTTAGTCAAGACCATTCACCTTGATATTTGACACGGTGTGATTATTCCCTGGAGCTGGCTGTTACATAACTACAGTCTTCTCCTAGCTGATATTGAGCCCAATGTTGGCACATGCATATGAGAAAGCTG